>JAGFNQ010000675.1:253667-465333 GCA_024364735.1 Boesenbergia rotunda | reverse complement strand
TAATCTCGTAGGGGGTTCTTCTTCTCTCCGTCATCGTCATTGTGGGTTATACTCTGGTGATTCATCGTACACGTCGATTCTTTTCCAGAACAAATCTAATTAAATATTTAGATATAAATATTTTACAATTTTAATGTAAAGATGGATATGACAAAATATTATCTATATTTTATCCGATATTCAATATATATATATATATATATAATTTTTATTAAGAAAAACGAATTTTAACTTTTTCGTTTTGAAAAAAAATTAATTTACCTCTCCATTCGATCACTAATATGGATCTCATTTTCTTTTTTAAGAAAAAAATCTCATTGATCGAAATAACAGATGCGGCTAAAAATTTAATAAATATTTATATGTTTGTAAAAAATAATTTATTTATTTAAAAAAGGATGATAAATAATAATAAGATATAAATACTCAATCTTCGTATGGATATTCTCTGATATGTACCTAGACAAAATGAATGTAAATACATAGATACGAAGATAAGATGAATAAAAAATGATATATTTAGTGGAAAATTTTGAAGAATGACATGATATTTTATATATAATAATTTTTGACGAATTTATCGTGTCTTTTAGGATATAATTTGATTCGGAATGATGACAAAAAATCATCGATGATACCTAAACGACAATTGAATATATACATATAAAATATCACATCATTTTTTTAAATTTTCATTAAAATTTTTTTATATCGAGCGTATCATAGCTCTTTGTCACTCCTTGTTCATGTCCCCCGGACGATCACACTAATCTCGTACCCACTTCAGAATCGCTAAGAGACCCTCCAAAGCTGAACCTGATAGATTTCAAGGGTGAACGTTTGGAGAGCACGAAGAACGGAGTATGTTATGAGCCGATGAAACTCGACCCGCAAACCTTCCAGCCGCCTGCCCTCTTTTGATGCAAAAAGATAGAATTGCCACCTTAGCGACTTTTTGATCCGGACTCCATAAGTGTCCAGAGAGAGAGTAAATCATAATTTTTATTGGTGAGGTAAGGGTCTGAGACCGAGAAGATTTAAACTAATAAATCAGATTTTTATCTCATATACGAATGACGATTTTTAAACTTGTGATCTCTGATATAAACAATAGATGTTTTACCAACTAGTCAGCTCGTGGGGCCACTGCCCTCTTTTGGGATTGCTTTCCGCCGTCGTGCGGCTCGTACGGACGACAACCCGCCGCCCATCGACTCGTCCGCTCTCGATCGGACGGCTTCCCTGCTTCGTCTTCTTGTCCGCGTCTGTCGGGTGTTGGTGTGACTTTCTTTAGAAAACGGCAGTCAACGAGGGTGCGAAGCGGGCGTCGGTGGGCGATCGGGGGAGGATGGGGAGGAACGGGAGCGTGAGGCGGAGCTACTTGGCATCGCCAAACGACTACGAACTGCTTGAGGAAGTCGGGTACGGGGCCAGTGCGACTGTCTACCGGGCGATTTACCTCCCCTCCAACGAGTTCGTCGCTGTCAAGCGCCTGGATCTCGATCGATGCAACAGTAACCTCGTGAGTTTGCACCTCTCCTTCTTTACCAGGTTCAACTTTTGTTTCTCGCCGAGGTTCCGTACCAGCAATTGGTTCTCATGAGAAGATTGGATCGAGGCAATTGGGAAGATCGCTTTTGGATTTCTGAGATGTTATAGCAATTTTATAACTTTATTGCTCGCCAACGTTCATTCTTGATTTTCTAGATGGTATTGTACGAGGACTGTACACTTTCTAAAATGTGCAACTTCCACTCCTTAGACTGTTCCTATGGAATTTAAGGGGTGAATAGAGAGCTGGTAGTTGGATATTTGAAGATAATTAGTGAAGTAGTAACGAATTCCCATGTTCATGACTTTTTTGATCGATGCTTTTTCTTTCTTAGTTTGCTACGGACCATATACTGTAGGAAACATTTTCAGGGTCGGTTGCTCTGAATTTGCTTGAATCTAGTCAACTTGTGATAGTAAATTTAAAAAAAATTATGATTGTTTCTGTTTGGAAGTTAGTTTTGCTGGATGATCTCTACCATTTATCATTTGCAACTATCGTATATTCTTGAACAAATATCCTTAACATCTGGAATTATTTTGTTTCCAGTGACCAGGTGGTGTTTAAGATGCATATTACATCGTTTGAATCACTATAATTACGGTTTCCTCTTCCCCTTGTCTACCATATCTTATTCTTCTTGGATGAATAACTCTCTGAATTTAAACAATTTACTTGTAGCAAATACTAGGTGCTATGTAGGATGGTGCCAGAGGCATCTATACTCAACTAGGAGGACATAATGGAGTAATAGGCATTGATAAGCTTCTATGTTAATTCTGTTTGGTTATCGATACCTACATTGCTGCCCATTTTTTCCTACCATCAAACTATATTTAACCTACTCTATCTTTATTGTAATATTCTCTTTATTCAATCCTCTGCTGTGTGGTCCTTGGATTTAGCTTCTTTGATCATTATTTGACTATTCTAATTTCAAATAACAAAATTGGGTCATAAACTTTCCCTAAATTGTAAGAATCTGGGAAATCAATTCTTATGCTCAGTGATCAATTGTTACAATTAATAATATGATGGTATTCTTGAAGCATGCATCTTAGTTGGGGTGGGCAATGTTGATATAAGCATACCTCATAAAAATTTGGGGAGAACATTTGAAGTTGCAATTTAGAATTCCCAAATTGAGAGCGTGAGTGAGAGAAAGAAGCTGGGTGGGGGGTGTTCTCTTCCAATGAAGATCTTATGAGGAGCATCATGCATTGAATTGCTCTTTTGTGAATTCAGATAATTACCATCTCCATATCATAAATTTTAAATATGTGTCCAGTGAAACCTGAATTTTGTCACAATCTCTAATGTATCTTTACCCAACAAGTATATACGCTGCAAGAGCATAGTTGCTAGGCAAAATCATGTTTAAATAGATTCTTGGCTATCCTAAGGTGTTGTTACATTATTTCATAGTAAACAAATGCGTGTTCTATGAATCACACTTATTTCTGTATGAGAAGATGCTACTGAGTGTTATGTACACAGAATTCAATTTTTTTTCTAAGAAAATTACTAGCACGATCCTTTATTTATTCCTAAGTTTGAAGTGACATTCTACAGTTGGCACAATCAACTAGCATTCACATTATTCCATCCACCATTGTGATTTTTAGTTACCATATATATGGTGTTAGAGAATAAGATGAAAAGGGCACTGTTCTTCTGGGTATAGAAGATGTTTACTTTCTTTATAACAAGCCACTCCATTTAATACATCTATGATATTGATCTTATGGTACCATCATTGTAGATTTCTATGGTATAGATTCTGAAATATCTATTTTTTCTCTCCGAAGTGCTTTTTTACTTTGTCATTCTGAATTTGAGGAGGCTTATTGTATTATATTAGGAAAAATTCATGAAAATTCTGCTATGCTTCTTTGTGTTGTTGTAATGGTCAAGCTACTTTTTCTAGGATGACATACGAAGGGAAGCCCAAATAATGAGCTTAATAGACCATCCAAATGTAATAAGAGCATATTGTTCGTTTGTTGTTGAACAATACCTTTGGGTTGTTATGCCATTTATGTCTGGAGGCTCGTGCTTGCATCTGATGAAGATTGCATATCCAGATGGATTTGAAGAACCTGTCATATGCTCAATACTTAAAGAAACACTAAAGGCTTTAGAGTACCTTCATCGACATGGGCATATACATCGTGATGTCAAGGTTGCCTTTATGCTGGATTATTTTTAGAAATTGTACACGATACCTTTTCCTTTTTTAAAAAGTGAATTTGGCTGCAGGCTGGGAATATCCTCCTTGGTAGTTCTGGCGCGGTGAAACTTGGAGACTTTGGTGTTTCAGCCTGCATGTTTGATAAATGTGACAGACAACGTTCAAGAAATACTTTTGTTGGAACACCATGCTGGTGAGAAACCAAATTTAAATTTATTACATATATTAATGTTAGTAATTGTTTTTTGATTAATGCTTAGATGCTAGCAAAAGTTTTGATGAGATTCTTTTGTATAGGATGGCTCCAGAGGTGTTACAGCCTGGAAGTGGGTATGATTTTAAGTAAGTAATATATCTGATAATCAAACACTTACACACTGCACGTTTTGTACCTATTTGTAAATAGTTAGGGGCTTACTTATAAGTAGGGAAAAACACAGAGATGTATGTGCAAAGTCAAAAGTTACAATAGGGTGACATATATACCTAGAAGATCTAAACGAAAGTTCACCCTAATAACAATTCCCCACCCCCCAATTAACATAGTATCTTAGTATCTACTCTCCTACTCGGGTTTGAATCTCATGGCTCAATTGCTTATTGAGTCATTGAGTCTTCCTCAAGTAATCTTTGAACTTAGTGCTTCTACTCTGACTTTATTAAGTTGCGTGAGAATGAGGTGGTGCTTGTTGCGCTTGCCTGTGAATCTTCAATTCTCTGCGCATTAAGGGATTCTTTTGATCTTGATGAGTTTCTTTATCATCACTGGCCTTTATTCCACCTACATGTTTGAGCTTTTTCCTCTTTTTTTCCCCCCTTGCATGGTATGCATTTCACCCTTTGCTGTTGTCTTTTGATGCCAAAGATCTTTGATTTTTGTAGATTCCATTGAGCAACATACCTGCTCGTCCATGGTGCCCTTTCTTTCATCTACTCCTTTCATGCCTTTTCAACTTCTAATAAATCTGTTGGATAGAAAAAGAGATATAATCCAAAATAATCTTATTCCATATGCAATGAAGAATACAATATATATAGATATTATTGAGGACTTAGTCAATTAACCAATTAACTAATTCTAAAATACCAATTCTAAAGATATATTAATTATGTCATATAGAAAACCCAGCAAAACCCTAATGGAACAAGATAGAAAGACCTAATTACCCCTGCACCTCACAACACTCCCCCTCAAGTTGAACATATATATCAAACATGTTTAACTTGCTAAGGGCAAAATTAAACACAGCTTGGGGTATAGCTATTGTAAACATATCAGCAAGTTGGTCCTCAGATTTGACATAGGGCAAGCATATCTCTCCAGAATCAAGTCTTTCCCGAATAAAGTGGCGATCAATCTCGATGTGTTTGGTCCGATCATGTTGAATTGGATTATTTGCAATATTGATTGCAGCTTTGTTGTCGCAGTACAGCCTGAGAGGTAATTCAGCCTTTAACCCCATGTCTTCTAATAAAAAACTCAACCATAACATTTCTGCAAGACCATGTGCCATGGCTCGATACTCTGCTTCCGCACTGGACCGTGCACAAACACTTTGTTTCTTACTTCTCCAAGTTACCAAGTTTCCTCCTAAAAAGGTGCAATAGCCAGAAGTAGATCTTCTATCATCTCTAGAACCAGCCCAATCAGCATCAGAATAACATTCCACCTTCAGATTACTACCTTCCTTAAACAACAAGCCCTTTCCGGGACATGACTTTAGGTACCTCAAAATCCTGTCAACAGCTTTCATGTGGATAGTTTTAGGAGCATGCATGTACTGACTCACTATACTAACAGCGTAGGTAATGTCAGGCCTAGTCATAGACAAATAGAGTAATTTTCCAACCAACCTTTGATACGTTCTCTTTTCCAGATTTGTAAGATCTTCCCCATTCGAACTAGTAAGATCATGATTTACTTCTATAGGAGTCGATGCTGACCGACAACCTAACTTCCCTGTCTCCTTGAGCAAATCCAACACCTATTTTCTCTGACATATATATATTCCCTCCTGAGATCGAGCAATTTCAATACCAAGGAAGTACTTCAATAGTCCAAGGTCTTTAATTTCAAATTCTGATATTAATTTGGACTTAAGAGCCTGGATTTCAACCTCGTCATCACCTGTGATTATCATATCATCAACGTAAATCAATAGAATAGTAGTTTTGTCCTCTCTCCTCTTCACAAAGAGTGTATGATCAGCATTCCCTTGTCTAAAGCCAAACAATGTCATGGGTTTGCAGAACCTATCAAACCATGCTCTGGGTGATTGTTTAAGTCCATACAAAGCTTTTATCAATCGACATACCTTCCCTTTTGTTTCAATTCCAGGAGGTGGTAACATATAGACCTCTTCATGAAGGTTACCATTCAAAAAAGCATTTTTCACATCTAGCTGAAATAGCGACCAACCATACTGAGAGGCAAGAGAAAGAATCACCCTGACTGATTTGAGTTTTGCAACTGGAGCGAAGGTCTCCAAGTAATCCACCCCATATGTTTGAGTGAATCCCTTGGCAACCAGTCTGGCTTTATATCTGACCACGTCACCTTCTGAGTTATACTTAATAGCATAGACCCATTTAGAACCAACCAAGTTCTTCCCCTTTGGGGGATCTACTAATTCCCAAGTACCATTCTTATTAAGAGCCTCCACTTCTTCATTCATTGCTTCCAGCCACCTTGAGTCCCTTACAGCTTCATAATAAGAAGAAGGTATAACATGATTTGATAGCTGTGAAACAAAGGCATGATATGAAGAAGACAAACGAGAATAAGAAACATGATTAGAGATAGGATGTTGAGTACATGACCTGACCCCTTTCCTCACAGCAATTGGAAGATTCAGCTCATTTATATTCAGGGGTGCGATTGGTTCAAGCAATGAGGATACAGGATCAAGAGCCAGAGCATCCGATTCAGCTAGCCGATTAGTAGTAGGTCCTTGCTTATGTCTTCGTCGCCTGTAAGTAATAATTTCTTGTGAAGTCTGCGAGCCCAGTAATGGAGCATCCAGTAATGGAGCATTATCTTTTCTATTTTCCATGACATCCAATGAAATAGGAGAAGGAACCACTTGAGGTACAAGGGAAGAAGAGGTAAGATTCTCCCCCTGGGGACGAGTCTGGGAAGAATAATAGGACTCGGACTCAAAAAAGGTAACATCCTTCAAGACATACCTTGTCCTAGTAATAGGATCAAAGCACTTGTACCCTTTCTGGCAAGTGGAATACCCTAGAAAAACTCCCCGTATAGCTCGAGGATCAAGCTTAGAGGTCTTGGGACCAAGAACATGAATAAAACAAAGGGAGCCAAATACCCGAGGTATAAGTGAGAACAACGTGGTGTTAGGACGAAGAATATTGAGAGGACACCGGTACCCTAGACCTTTTGATGGTAGACGATTAATGATATAAGCTGCTGCAAGGATAGCATCAGCCCAGAAATATTTGGGTAAGTGACGCTGAAATAATAATGCACGGGCTGTTTCAAGGATATGACGATTTTTCCTTTCAGCCACTCCATTTTGCTGTGGTGTGTAGGGACAAGATGACTCATGAAAAATTCCTAAATCCTCTAGAAAGGTATTTAGAGACTGTGTAAAGTACTCCCGTGCATTATCAGATCGAAGAGTTTTCACTTTTGTGTGGAATTGAGTTTCAACCATTTTGCAATAGTGTTGAATGAGTCGAGGAACTTCATCTCTGCCTTTCATCAAATAAAGCCATGTACAGTGAGTGTAATCATCAATAAAAGAGATAAAATATCGATAGCCATCCAAAGAAGGCACAGGAGAGGGACCCCACACATCTGAATGAACAAGGTCAAACGGAGACGAACTTTTATTCATGGACTCAGAAAAATGAGTTCTACAATGTTTAGATAACTGACAAACTTCACATTGAAGAGACTCAAGAGAAACAGAGGAGAAGAGACTAGGAAATAGAACCTTCAAGGATCGAAAAGATAAATGTCCCAAACGAGAATGCCATAATAAGATTTCTTGATGCTTATTTTCTGAACACTGAGCTGTAGACTTCAGAGCAGATGTTGTTCCAAGATGATAGTAATAAAGACCTCCTACTTCACGGCCAGTCCCAATCGTTTGCTTGGTCTCGAGATCCTGAAAGACACAATGATCAGGGAAAAAGGTTACTGAGCAGTGTAGTTGTTTAGTAATACTACTAACAGAAAGTAAATTTAGAGAAATGGAAGGGACATGAAGTGCAGAGGATAGGATAAAGTGATCTGCCAGTTGTATGGAACCTTTTCCAGCAACAGTGGCTTTGGTGCCATCAGCAATAGTCACTTTATCCTGCCCAGAAGACAAAGAGTAAGAAATGAAGGAATTAGCAAGATTTGTCATATGATCTGTAGCTCCAGAGTCAATAACCCAGGGGCTATAAGATCTTGACCCAGCAATACTTAACTCCAGGTCACGGATACCTGTGTGCGCTTGAGACGAATTAGTAGAGACAGAGGATGAAGTCTGAAGCCGTGATAAAAGGTCCTGAAGATTAGCAATATCAGCAGATGACAACTGAATATTAGAAGGTACCGAAGAATCAGTAGTCTCCCCATCCACTAATTTCTGGGCAGCAATATTTCCACGACTAGGCGCCTTCTTGTCACTGTATTTGAATTTTTCAGGTTTTTTTTCTGGATATTTCTCCCAACAAAAATCTGAATCATGATTAGTCCTTTTGCAGTGCCGACAAAATTTTCCACCTTTTCCTTTTGTTCCCCCAGACTTGAGCTTGTTAGAGGAACCGACAAAAGCAGATGTCTCTCCAATTGGAGTACTTGCTGCAGAGATATTACCTTTGGTGTTCATTGTCCTTCTCCTGCCTTCCTCACTTAGAATTTTGTAGTAGACTTGTTCTAGAGAGGGAGTAGGATCAATACTAAGAATTTGCCCTTTTAAATTTTCAAACTCTGCATGAAGCCCATCAAGAAACTTAATGATTCTGTCCTTCTCCAGAAGCTTCAAATATCTCTGATGATCATCAGTAGAAATCCAATTGTCCATCCTGTAGTAGTCAAACTCATCCCATAGCCCTTTTAGGGCAGCAAAATAATTTGTGACAGACATAGAACCTTGCTCAAGTTTAAAAATTTTACTACTTATCTGATAAGTACGCAGCATATCATGTTTGCGTCCATACATCTGCTCCAGTGTCCTCCACATATCAACAGCTGTTCTATTATGAAGAATTACCTGTTTGATGCCAGAGCTAACAGAATTAAGTATCCAAGTCATTACCAGAATATTGTCACGTCTCCAAGTACGAAAGCTAGGATCCTTTTCATCTGGTTTCACTCTAGTACCATGAAGAATATCCAGTCTATCATGGCCTTCTACATAAAGTTCAACAGCAACTGCCCACGATGCATAATTTGTCTCGGTCAATTTTTCCGAGGTTATTTGAAGACCAGTTCCTCCCGATCCCGTCATTGTGAAAATTGGTTGTACCTGATCAGAAGACGCCAAAGGATTTGTAGACATCCCAGAACTTTCTCCGGATGTGTCTGCCATACCAATTCACAAGAACAAAAAAATGGAGGCTGCTGGAATAAAAAAAAACGTAGAGGCGGCTTTGGAAAAAAATGATATGCTGGAAAAAATTATGCTATGGAGAAAAAATGCTTCAGTTGAGCGAAGAAGGGTTAGATGCCACTATCTTTGGGCTCGGACCGGCTCGGACCGGGTTGAAGACTGCTTAGCGAGGATCAACCAAGTTCAATAGCAAGAAAATCTTGGTCACGAGGATGGCGGACGGTCCCGCTCGGGTGATCAGCGAGGATGGCGTGCGGTCCGACTTCGACGCAGGTTATCAGTGAGGATGGCTCGCGAGAGGAAGAAGTCTGCCGACGCGAGAAGAGTCACGCGCGAGAGGACGACCCAGCCTGCTGACGCGAGAAAAGTGACGCGTGAGAAGAAGACGTAGCCTGGTCTCGCGCATCGCGAGAGAAGACGCCGTGCCTGGGCTCGCGCAGTGTGAGGGCAGAGCAGCGCGAGAGGCGCGCGTCGCGAGAGCAGAGCCTCGATGAAAAAAAACTTCTGCCGAGAAGAACCAGTGGAGACGGCACCGGCGGAAAGGAAGTTGTGGTCGGTCAGCGCCTCCCGCGAGCCAACTGCGTCGACGAGCCTTGGCTCGAGTCAGAGAGGCGTCAGAGACGCGAGGCAAAACTGGGAAACGCGTGCTCAAAGAGGAGGCGTCAGAAAGACGGGCGCCGCGGGAGAAAGGAGGTATCAGCGCCTGTGCTCTGATACCACTGAGGCTCTGCTGCGTCGAGAAGAGGAAGCTGCGTCGAGAAGAGGAAGCTGCGTCGATGGCGCCGTGCGAGAAGGCAGAGAGAGGAGGAGAAAAAGTGGCGGCGGCAGAAAAAAAAATTAGGTTTTTGATATAACTCGCTCTGATACCATGTTGGATAGAAAAAGAGATATAATCCAAAATAATCTTATTCCATATGCAATGAAGAATACAATATATATAGATATTATTGAGGACTTAGTCAATTAACCAATTAACTAATTCTAAAATACCAATTCTAAAGACATATTAATTATGTCATATAGAAAACCCAGCAAAACCCTAATGGAACAAGATAGAAAGACCTAATTACCCCTGCACCTCACAACAAAATCCAATCTTGATATGCTACTGGAATTCCAGGTTAATTGTTATTTTGTTCTGCTGCATGGTTCTTGTTTCGCCGATGCTCATTTTGGGGATCAATAAAGTCTGTGCTATCCACAAACTTCAGTCTTCTTCTTCCAACAATGTTTTGACTTCCTGTAGTGAGCCAATTTTATGGATTTTCTTCAGCAGCTCCAATTGATAGTGGATTCCAATTGAATCCTAAGGCTTTTTCATATGGTTATTATAGGCTTTAATTTCTACTCCACAAAGCTGCCTTCCCAAAAAAGATAGGATCCTAAACATTTCAACATCTTTTGCATCCGCTTCTTCCTTGGGCCTCTTAGGCCCTGTGACTATCCCTACAGAGAAATTAAATGACAAGAATTATGTTTCTTAAGTTGCACTATTGAAGGTATAATTTATTGGTTGAGGACAACTTGAGCATTTAACAATATAACAATTGCAGACATGCTTGAACTAGACCAAACTATTTGAGGTAGAACACAAAGTAAACAGTCTTACACAGAATTGTAAAAATGCGTGCAGAGACAATATCGTTATCTTTCCTAGAGTGTCTGATGAAAACCGGGAAGATTGAATGGGAAAAACGGAAAGAAGAGGAATTCTTATTATTATTTTTCAACTAGACATTACATCAATAAATAGAAGATATAAAATATTGACATAGGAACAAATAAAAGAAATGAAACATAAGATATGGAAATTACTAAAATCAGGTATTATGCCCTGATTTCCAAAGATTCTTTTTTGATTTTATGCAAACATGATCTCAAGGATTATTAACTGATTTTCAAAGATTATTTCCTAATTTTATGCTATCAAGATCTCCTAATTTTCCAACACTCCCCTTCAAGTTAATGCATAAATATCAATCACACCCAACTTGCTTATTAACTGTTCAAAGATGACTCTTGCAATTCTCTTCGTCAGCTATTTGTTGGTTAGAAGGTACAAATGGTAAGCAAATGGTTCCAACTTCAATTTTCTCCTTTATAAAATGTGATCTCAATGTGTTTCGTTCTATCATGTTGGACACGATTATGAGCAATGCTTATTGCGGCCTTATTATCACAGTATAAATTCAATGGAAGTTCTACGAGTTTCTTGAGCTCCTCTAGTATTCTGTATATCCACAACACCCCACAGACTCCTTGGGCCATTGCTGTGAACTCAACTTCTGCACTATTTCTGGTTACAACATTTTGTTTTTTACTTCTCCATGTTACTAGGTTTCCCCATACAAAGGTGCAATATCCTAAAGTGGATCTCCTGTCATTAACCGATCCCACCCAATCTGCATCAGTAACACATCAACACTCCTTTGATTAGTCTTTCTGAAAAATAGACCTTTTCCAGGAGTAGTCTTCAAATATCTCAGAATTTTATGAACAGACTCAAGGCGTTCTTCAAATGGTGCATGCATGAACCACTAACTGAAAAAGCAATGTTTGGCCAAGTATGAGATAGGTAAATCATTTTCCCAACTCCTTTGGTATCTACTGGTGTCAACAAGAACACTTCCTTTTTCCTAGAGTTTTATATTAGGATTCATGGGAATCTCTGCGGGTTTACAACCACTCATTCCTGTTTCCTCCAAGATATCAAGGATATACTTATGTTGAGAGACAACAATTCCTTCTCTAGAGCGAGCTACTTTCATACCAAGGAAATACTTTAATGTTTCCAAATCCTTGATCTCAAATTCAATTACTAGGCTTTTCTTCAGTCTTTCCACCTCAAATCATAATCTGCGAAAATAATATCATCGACATAGACTATCAGTATAACAATCTTTCCTTTAGTGGGGAATTTTAAGAACAATGTATGAACTGTTTGTCCTTGAGTGTATCTTGCTTCTTGACTGATTGAGTAAATTTCTCAAACCAAGCTCTCAGAGACTGTACAAAGATTTTCTTAATTTACACACCTTTGAGACAAATTTCTCCTCAAAGCCCGGTAGACTATCCATATACACCTCCTCTTCTAAATCACTATTGAGGAATGCATGTTTATGTCTAATTGCAGCAAAGGCCAATCTAGATTAACAACGATCGATAAAAGTACTCTCACCATATTTATTTTTGCAACGGGAGCATATGTCTCAGAATAATCAACATCATACGTTTGAGTGAACCCTTTGGCCACCAATCTAGCCTTATATCTCTCCATTGATCTATCTAAGTTATACGTCACAGTGAAAACCCACTTACATCCCACAGTGCTTTTCCCTATTGGTAATGTAACAATCTTCCAAGTATTATTCTTCTCAGGAGCTCTTGTCTCCTCAACCACAACTTCCTTCCACTTTGGAACTTGTAGGGCCTCCTATACATTTTTAGGAATGTCTACACAGGATAATTGAGAACAAAAAGTGACAAAAGATGAAGGCAAATTTGAATATGACGCGAACTTTGATATAGGATGTTTGGTACAATATCCGTCACCTTTTCGAAGAGCTAATGGTATGTTAAATTCAAATTGACTATCATACTTTGGAAGAGAATTATGAGTACTAGGATAAAGATTCTCCCTTGGCTCGGAATCACGTCTATGCTGTAGAGATAATTATCTTTTCCTTTATGATGGTTTTTTCTCAAGTAGACAATTCCCTTCCAAGTTTGTTCCCCTTCCTTGAATCTATTACCTGTTTTATCATGTTGTGGCATTGTACTAGGTTTTTCACAATTTTGTTTTTCAGATTTTTGATTGTCAAATGTAGGCCTGGATCAGTAGAAACATCATTCATTATGAGAGGAGTTTCAAAAAATGATCATTGGCTATTTGTTATTTGTGCAGAGGTAATAGGCTCAAATTCAAACATATCATTTGGCAAAAACATATCATTAAAGTTAGTAAATGAATCTTCCCTTGAACTTTCCCCCTAAAGATGAATGTTCTTAAAAAAATGTTGTATTTCAAAAATCCATTGTCACTGATTTTTTTTTGACATCGGATCATAACACTTATAACCTTTTTGCGTAGGGAGTAACCCACGAAGACACATTTTCTTGCCCCTGGCTCAAGTTTTCCAATTATCTTATGTTTGTGAACAAAAGTTGTGCAACCAAATATTTTTAATAGTAAATTAGCTAAAAGACGAACAGTAGGAAAACATGTTGTAAATGTATTGAATGGAGTCTTAAATTGTAGAACTTTAGATGACATTCTATTAATTAAATATGCAGTAGTTAAAATAGCTTCACCCCACAAACATTTTGGTACTTTGGTTGAATAAAGTAATGCTCGAGCTACCTCCAAGAGGTGTTTGTTTTTTCTTTCAGCAATACCATTTTGTTGAGGTGTATCTATACACGAACTGTTATGAACTATCCCCTTTTCAAGAAATTTTTTTGCTAAGATCATGTTAAAATACTCCTTCACATTGTCACTTCTAAAAATCTATATGTAAGTTTGAAATTGAGTTTGCATCATATTGATTTTTTTTAAAGACTTGTTCAACTTCTGATTTTTCCTTTAATAAATGCACCCAACAAAGTCGAGTATGATCATCAGTAAATATGATAAACCATTTCTTATTAGACGGGGTGCTCATCTTATTAGGACCCCAAACATCATGTGAATTATGGTAAACAGTTTTGATAGCTTGTATGGTTGTGAAGGGAAGAATGTGCAGTGGTGTTTTGCAATCTTACAGACTTCACAATGAAATAATGATGGATCTTTATTGTGAAACAATTTGGGAAGCAAGTGCTTTAAATATCAAAAACTAGGATGCCCTAATCTAAAATGCGACAACATAATATTACTATTCGAACAGAAATAGATTCAAAGCGAGAACCTCTTGGTTGAAATTGTTTTCTTAATTCATATCCATCTTCAAGGAAGTAGAGTCCTCCACTTTGTTTAGCACTGCCAATCATCCTCCCCGAGGTCAAATCTTGGAGCTTGACAATTTTGATCATGGACCAATCTACTGACAGACAAAAGGTTACAAGATAACTTTGGAACATAAAGAAGATCATTTAGAGTGAGCATAGGTGATACTACAATAGAATCTTTTTTTGCAATGGCTGAAAGAGAGCCATTTACAATATTAATTTTTTGGTTACCTGCACAAGGTCTATATGAAGAGAAAAGGTTTGACATTCCTATCAGTTGTACCTGAGTCAATGATCTAGGTGCGATTGGAATTGACACTAAGGAAGGTTGTCATGCAATTACCTTTTTGAGCTATTGAACAAGAATGGTTTTTCTGAGACTCAACGAGTTTGTACAGTTGGTTTATTTGTTCCTTACTGAAAGGAAGGACGCTAGGAATAGACTGTCCCTCTTGACCTGAGATAATAGTCTGAAGTGCACGACCTTCACCATCAGTTATTTTCTTCCATTTTTTGGGCTTCCCATTGATTTTCCAGCATGTTTCCTGCGTGTGCCACGGGCTTTTACAATGATCGCACCATGTTCTTCCAAAACTTTTGCCATCTTTCTACGCTTCCTCTTGAAAACCTTTAGTAACAAGGGCGGAACTTTCCAAACTTAGGTTAATAGAGACTGAGGTAGATTTGTTAAGCATATCAGTTTGTTGAGCTTCTTCTCTCCGGTGAAAATACTTCACGTATCGTTGGTAGAGGTGTCTTTTCCAAGATTCAACCTCTTACTTCATCTAGATCCTTTTTTAGTTCCGCCAAGAAAATAAACACTCGATTTTTCTCTTGCCGTTTCATAAAACGAACACTATCATCAACACAATTCCAAATATTATCATAGCATAGATCTAGTTCTTGCCACAACTTCATCAACTCATTGTAGTAGGAAGTCACATCATGTTCCCTTCGTTTGCCATAGCCTTGATTTTAGGCTAAAAATTTCCGAAGAGTTCTCCAAATATGAACAAGCGTCTCCAGCGTCCCACAGGCCACACCTCTTTGGCTGTAGGTAGGAACATAAATGGTTTTCTGGTGGGGGCTCCATGGAATTGACTAACTATACAATGAGCAGCAAATTTCAGATTTCCAGACTTTAAATCTGGAATCTCCATCAGGTTTTATCACTTCTCCTTTAACATATCCAAGTTTACCTTTCCCTTCTAAAACCAAGCACATGGTTTGTGACCATGTTCTGTAGTTCTTCCCATTAAGACATTGAATATTAACTTGGAGTGAATTAGAGGATACCTCCGTCAAACCATTGAAAGATATCAATGGGTTTAAATTTGGCTAGACAACCGTTTCTTCTCCAGACACCATTGAATCTTTACTCGTGGTGCCGGTTAAGGCAACCTTCCATGGATGTTGATTTGCTATGGACAAACCTTAGATCGATCCTAGGGCTCTGATACTATGAAGAAACCTCGGAAGATTGAAGGGAAAAAACGGGGAAAAGAGAAATTGTTATTATTATTTTTCAACTAGTCATCACATAAATAAATAGAAGATATGAAATACTAAAATAGGAACAAATAAAAGAAAGGAAACATAAGAAATGAAAATGATTAAAATCAGATATTATGTCCTGATTTTCCAAGATTCTTTCTTAATTTTATGCAATCATTATCTCTAGGATTATTACCTGATTTCCAAAGATTATTTCCTGATTTTATGTAATTAGGATCTCCTAATTTTCCAACAGTGTCCAACAAGATCGTTCCTGTAATTCCCAAATGAGAAAGTTCTAAGTGATGTCTTTAGAATGCACAAGCATGGATCCCCGAATAGGTAATCATTCATAATCACAAAATCAACCCTAACCACGACAATCCTAATCTTAAATTTCTTGAAAATTTTCCTAAGTTAGGATATGTAAGATATTCATTCTTAGACATTTTCTATCGAGGTAATGGCAAATAACTTTGACTTTTTTTTTTCCGACCAAAGTAATACCACTAATGGTTTTTTTAATCTCTCTATGCTTTATATCTTCCCTTCAAATTGATTCAAGACTTTTAACTATAAAATTTATTATTATGTCCATTCTATATTAATCTATTTTTTTTCTCATTTTATCATCAAATAGAGCTACACACACACACATACACACACAGAGGAAAATGTTACCCTACTTACCTTATGGTGCTTACCTTGTCATCACCAAGTATATTTTTTATTATTTTTTTTAGAGCTTAGGGTTTAGTCTTTAGGGTTTAACGTTTGAGTTATAGTATTAAAGCTAAAGAAATAAAAAAAATTACACTTGGTGCCATAAGGTAAGTAGGGTAACAACTTTTCTCTCCTCTCTCTATATAAATTTTATTCTTTCCGTTAACGCACATACATTTAAATTTTTTTATCTTGCTATATTAACTTGTTTTAGTTGCTGCTTACTCATAGCTCAACACTCACTGCAACCTTATAAAATAAGTATATAGGGCATACGCCGATTACACAAGATTCAAGAGCTCTCTCCATACAAAATTATCAGAAAATTAATTATCAAAACTTAAATTTTTATTAGAATTCTTCAAACAAATCACTAAGACTAATAACAGCATAAACAAGTATTGATATACAACTCACTTAGAAGAAGCACCATCTTGATGCGACAACAAGGCCTAATATAATAATAGTGAATGATTATTTTATGGGATATACTAATAATATTCAATACTCATTCTGAAAAGTTACAAATCACATCTAGGTGTTTTTTTAATCTTTTACCTAGAATTTCAAGCCACGTAATTCAATGAATGAAGATAACTAAACATAAGATTTTATGATTTCCCATGATAGATGGAAAGATAATTCTTGAATCAAACTCGCAGTAGTGGTAAAATACAAAGCTGGATTTTTCTTGTAACTGTTTTGATTTTGGTTTCTGCTATATGACTGATACCTTTTCTTTCTGCAGAGCTGACATTTGGTCGTTTGGAATAACTGCACTAGAATTGGCACATGGCCATGCTCCATTTTCAAAATACCCTCCCATGAAGGTCTAATTAGTCCCTGATGATGCTTTGTTATATGCTTATTCCTATTTGTTGCTGTTGCCTATTTTACATACTCACTGAATAAGTGGAATTATATGTAATTTTTTACTTTTGCTTGATCTCTATATATGCCATAATGAACTGTTCATTTGGGAAAGGTGTATTGTTAATCAGTCCATGGCCAACTATATTAACCATAGTTTCAGCTAATATGTGAATTTTGATTAAGGTCAGTTCCAATTTATTACTCGATTCGTTTGTGGTTAACTATGTTGACACCATGGACTAAAGTGCCAAGCCATGCTAGTTGGCATGAACAACATTTCATCTGTCGATTGACATGCGAGGCATCTTTGATACCGACATGGAGCTTCATGAGTAATGAGTTGACTATTCTCCTCGCTTTGCAACTCATCTTCAACAGTGATGATGTGTGGTGGAAATATTGAGACAAGTTCGGAGAGAGAAGGGCTATGGAGAGAGGAGAAGAGGATTGGTGGTTGCCAGTGAATGACACTTCCTGTAATAGCGTTTCCTAGAGAATTAGGCATCATGCAAATGGCGGCGCGCTAGGTAGAGGAAGAGAATGTTGGGACCGGGTGCATGTTGACATGGATACGGGTTCGTAATTTTAAAATTTAATTACGTGCAGCCGAAGATTTAGCATAAATAATTTCTCAAATTATTTTAACCACGTATCTAGCATGCAACCTTATATTGTGTAGACATGATCATAAATTGAATTTTGCATAAAGTAAACTAATTTACTTAATACCTCGCGTAACTCGTAGAAAGGGACGAGATCCAACTGTAGCGTCCCTTGGAAGCTCCGCCTCTATTCGCGTCCACGCCGAGTTCTCTTCGGGATGACTTCGCAAAGCCACGAGTCTCGTGCCGACAAGAACTACTAGATTCTTCAAAGGCACGACAAGAATATCAAGAGAGAGATGGAAAACTAACCACCAAACGAAAAACGGAATCAAGATTCCGGGAGGAAGGAAGGAGTCGCGCCCCGCTTCTTCTTCTTCTTTTGCACCTTCTTGGTGGAGGTGGCTCACGGCAAAGGAGGTGAGGGCAGCCGGCCCTAGAAGAGGGAGAGGGTAGCCGACCCTAGAAGAGGGAGAGGGAGAGAAGGAGAGGAAGAGAGGCTAGGCAAGAATCCTTGATCACTTGAATTGATTTCCAAGCCTTGCCTTTGCACCTTTATATAGTTGCCTCTTTATCGCCAAGTCTCCTTTTTAACGGAATAAATTTTTCATAAGAAATTTATCTTATAAATTTTTCTATGAATTATTCTGTTAAGCCAAGTTTTTATTATAACTTAATTTATAATAAAAACAACCATGTCTCCCCTTTTATTATGGAATAAATTTTACAAGAAATTTATCTTATAAATTTTTCTTATCATGGAAAAATCAATTCATAATTGATTTTATAAAATAAAATAAACCAATCCATAGTTCATTTTAATGTCCATAAAAAGAATAAATTTCTATAAATTTCTTTATCATGGTAAATCAATCCATTATTGATTTATAAAATAAAATAAACCAATCCAAGGCTTATTTTAATTTCCATGAAAATAAATCTCTTTATATAAATTTCTTTATATAAATTTCTTTATCCATAATTTTATAAAACAAACCACGCGCGGTTTATTTTATAATTTGAACCAAACAATTTGGTTCTCCCTCTTATTGTGGCCAGCCAAACCAAAGAGGGTGGGGACTCTCTTTGGCCGGCCAAACCAATGCCGTAACCGTACGAATTAAACTCATTTAATTCGTCCAATAAGTCTTCAAAAGACTTAGCCATTTTATGCTTCCGATGCGTCTCTGAAAAATTCAGATTCGACTTATCTCTCTTGATCGGAAAATCCAATTTTCAACTCGTTTTAAATCCCTCGGATTACTCGTAGTGCGTGTGACTAAATAGGCTTTCGATTTATGTTGGCCGTCTATAATTAACCAATTATAGAACGATCATGAGTGACACCTAGTAGTACATCATGATCCCCAATTAATCGAAAGATCAACGGTTGACCTCAGAATTAATTCTGAAACCCTTCAGCAGCTTTAATGAATCGTGCCTCATTCCCTTCACCATCTTATACCCACTTGGTTCAGGACACGGTCTATGTGTGTCAGTCCCCACTAGACTGACTACGTCACACCTAGCCCAAGTAATGTCTTTCTCGTCCAACGGATTCTAATTACTCTCATGTCTTTCAGATACTCATACTCTGAACATGTCATGCTCTGGCCAGAGGCTTTGAGTAATAATCCGACGATAGGCCTTGGGTATACATCTCCTCGCAAGGAGTGGTGAATCCTTTGTAGGTTGTTCAAACATCTTCGGGCACTTCGGCTTATACCCAATCATCCTGGGTCCACACCTCCTTGGAGATGCTTGCTTAAGATGTCAAAGTATAAGTCTTCATGACCAAGATGACTTGAACACCGCAAGTTAAAGGACCATCGCACTTAAGCTGCAGTAAGAACTTCATTGACATATCTATATGTAGATTACCATATGAAGTTTTACAGCTAGTCACTCCAATGAACTAGTTCCCTTAACTAGCATTCATGTTTATCTCTGGACATCCCAATGTCACCAGCCAGTGAGAATCAGCTGATTAGAGAATAACCCATGCTAGTCTCAACAGAATTGATAGTGTCCGTATTTATCAATTCATCGACTAGGGACAATTTCAATACTTCACAATTGCACATGTAGAGATAATCACTAGTTATGAATTCATCACAAATTCTCTCATGCTGTGAATTGTATTGCGGACATTCAGTAAATGAGTTTAAGATCTCAATCAAATACACGAACATGTATACTCAAATAGTGAATATTCATTTATTAAAGTAAATGATTACAATTATAAGGCGATTGTCTTAGGACACTTCTCTCATATTACTAACAGAGAAGTAGGGGGGGGGGCAGGTTTAAGGAGAGTACATAGAGAGAAAGGGGAAATATAAACAACTTTCCAAAAAACCACACTAAATTAGATACCACTAAACATAATTATCTTATATATAAATTTGGTTGAGTCCTTAGCTACTGACTAAACAAATTCCAAAAGTTTGTTTAGGTTTCTATCAAAATTGTTATCAAACACTTATAAATAAATTTCAAACACAATCACATGAACCCATAAAAATGTACCTTCATTTTACAATTTGTAGTGACTATGAACTTAAGTTTTTACTGAAATGTTAGAAAATTACTTAGAAAAAATTAAAAACATTGTTAATTAACATCCTTAATAATGAAGGTCTTTTGGGCCTTTAAATCTGGAATTACTCTAATGTTGCAGAATCTGAAGTAAAACATTCCCCTATTTATGGAGGAGTAGAGAATGTCTCTTTTTTTCCATTGCTCATTCCAACGTTCTACCTGCAAAAGTTGTATGATCATATAGGATGAAAGAAGTTTATAGTTCAAAAGTCATTAAAGCTAAATATTAAACCTTAATCGAGTACAAACATTTTAAGGTTGAGTACTAATGCTACCAAATTAATAAGCAACCATAAATAAAAGAATAACCATGCATTAACAATCTAATTAATTAATTACAAATAAATAAGTAATTAAAGTCACAATTTAGTATTATACTAAGAGAATTAATGATGTTATCATTAATAATTCAATTAAATAATTATCAAAACTGTATCAGCGCAACATAATATGTAATTGAAATTGCCATTTTGGTTAGAGACTGAAAGTTCAGCATGGCTCAAGATTTTTAATCTTGTTTGTCATATTATTTTGGTTGTGACTTGCTAATCAATAATTTTGATTGATAATGATAACTATGAACCTAATTGAGAATATAACATTTAGGGAACAATGAGAGTTTGTATAATCTTGGACAACTTGATATGATACTTAGTTGTCTTATGGACAATTTAACTAACCGCAAATGTGAAAAACATGACCAGGAGAAAATCTCAAGTATGCTAGTTTAGAATCTCACTTGTACATGACATTAAAACATGGGTTGGCAGGTCATAAAATGTCATGGCAAACTAAATTTTGCTTTTGTCTGTGGTGAACACTGAGTCAGATGATCCTTTGGGTGGTCATATTAGGGAGTGCCCTTCCCAGATGCTAGTGATTTTGGGTTGGACTGGAGGACAAAGTAAACATAGCTTCCATCATGAGCACCAAAGCAGGTGGTCCTTTGAGTGGTTACATGAGGGAGTTTCTCTCACCCATTTGGTTGATTATTTTGAGTTGAATTGAGCTCAAGTATATGGTAACGAAGCCAACTTACACCACTGCATTGTGTAGGTATGTTATCAATGTTAGGGTGCTAATGTGACAGGGTTTCCCCCTTCTAATTAGCTATTAATGTTAAACTAAATTAGTCTCCACCCCTTCAAACATCTTTTACCTTGAGGATAAATCTCAACTCTTCGCATGAACTTCAATGTCATGATGAATCCATCATAACTTTGAACATTCTATGTGATTTTTATTGAACAGCATAATGGATTAACGTGTTTGTGAGATAGTAGTGGTTTATTTAGTATTTCTATGTTTCTTGTGCCTTACTATTAAAATATACTGAGAATTATGGACAACTCAGTACACTCTGGAAGTCTTTTGTGATAGTTAATATGTTCAAGTGCCTCTAAAATATTTGTTTAAGCTGGAATTATAGTATTAATTTATTACATACATTTCTGATCTATACATACCTTCGTGCTGTAGGTTCTCTTGATGACTCTCCAAAACGCACCTCCAGGACTTGATTATGATCGGGATAAAAAGTTCTCAAAGGTATTAAAGGTCCCTTTTGATAATGCATACCTGTGAATTTTTGATGGAATAGTTTTACATTGTATTTTGGCAAATCTTCTAACAAACAATAATCAGTTGTACTCAGTCCTTTAAAGAGATGATAGCAATGTGCTTGGTGAAAGATCAAACAAAGAGACCCACTGCAGAAAAATTGTTGAAGCACTCTTTTTTTAAGCATGCGAAGCCTCCTGAGACTTTGTTGAAGAGCATTTTAAGTGACCTTCCTCCTCTTTGGGATTGTGTGAAGGCACTCCAGGTAGCTGTTAATGCTCTTTTATATCGTGACTACTCCTTTTGCTCCCCTGGATGGCATGATTTGAAGTATGAACATAAACTCATTCACTTGTCCAGTTAAAGGATGCTGCGCAGCTAGTTCTCAAGAAAATGCCATCATCTGAACAGGAGGCACTATCACAGGTTTGTGCTTCTTTTAGTATTATAATTATGCTTCTATTGAATTTCAAAATTATTGTTATTAGTTTCCTTCTTTGATTCCTTTCTGGTTTTGAGCAATTTTCATCATGTTTAAAATTTAATAGGAATGTGTAAAACTGGATCGAATGCATATCCAACTTAATTTGCCTGGACTATGCAACAGTTCGATTCAATTCATAAATCTGATTAATAGGTTACCAATTTCATGGTTTGAAAACTCATGTTGTGGCAACTGACATGATCGGAATGTACCATTCTAGTAAATTATCAAAATCCACTACTCAGCGATGGTAATCTATCCTATGTTCTTAGAATCATACTCTGTTTGTCTCCACGAGATGGGTTGATGGTTAACGCATGCGATATTGCCACCTTGAGATTTGGGGGTCAAAACCTAGCAAAGCCAGTGCCCACCCTCTCCATGCGCTAGCCACAACATTCGGGTTAGTAGCCCTTGTGATTTGCCTCCTACGTGTTGGCCCTGGGACAAGTTAGCGGGGGCGCTGGGGGCGAGCGAATCGACTTTTGCTATCTTAGAATCATACTCTGTTGACACTTAACACTCGGTGACTCATGTCAATGTTTGTTATTTTTCATATCTTGATTTTTCAAAATTCTAATTCAATTCATTATCTAATTGCTATAATTTTATACTTAATTCAATTGATTATTTAATTATTGTATTACTATTTTTCAAGTCCCTATCTTTTTATACTAATCATGGACGAACTCACTGGAGACATTCAAGATACAGTACCATGGTGTATGTTGTTTGCAGATGATATTGTTTTGATAGACGAGACACGTGAAGGAGTAAATGCTAAACTAGAATCTTGGCGGGAGACACTAGAAGTGAAATGTTTTAGACTTAATAGAGTAAAAACAGAATATATGGAATTTAAGTTTAGCAATATTAGACGTAGTGAGACAATTGTTAAGATAGGAGATGACAAGTTGTCTAAAACTGAGAGCTTTAAGTATTTAGGATCATTTTTGCAAAGGGATGGAGGGATTGAGAGATATGTCTTACATAGAATACAAGTAAGATGGTTGAAATGAAGGTTAGCGTCGGGTATTTTATGTGATCGTAAAGTACCTCTAAAACTTAAAGGGAAGTTCTACAAAACGACAGTTAGACCCATGGTTTAAAGTTTCGTTCCGTGCCGGACGACATGGGTGATACTTACCGTTCCGCTAGCGATCCGAAATCGGCACAGAAGCCATCGTGATTTCGTGCGTGCGTCACGCGACGACGGGCGGACGTGACAACAGAGGGAATCCTCCAGCGTTGGAGGAAGAAACGCCAATGCCGGAGGAAGAAACGCCACGCGCGTGGCTCGTCGTTGCGTGGCATGTGCCGCCGGAGGCGTCGCGAGACTCCTCCGGTGCCGCCGGAAGAGTTGTCGGAGTCCTTCGGCACCGTTGGAAGCTCCGTCGGACGACACCTGATCGCCGACTGCACCCGCAGCCTCCGCCTGCGCTAGGGCTCGCGAGCGCGACTATATGTGAGGAAATGCTTTATAAACATTTCCTCACATAAATATTTATCTCAATAAAATATTTAAAAATATATTTAAAATTAAATAAATTTTATTAATTAATTTTCTAAAAATTATTGTTAATGTTTTAAATATTATTTTTTTTTTAAAAAAAATTTAAAAATCTAAAAAATCAAATTTATATTTTGATATATTTTTTATTATTTTATATATTTACTATTTTATTATTTAATTAATATTTTGATATTTTTATCATTTTAAATATATATTATTTAAATTTATAATTAATTAAATGAATAAATAATTAATTTATATAATTATTATATGTAAAGTAGCATTTTATGTTAATTTATATATTTATTATAGATAATATTTTTTATCTTAGAATAAATTTGAAATTTGGATTCATAAATATTACGATATTAAACTTTTTTACTTTTAGGATTTTTGCTTCATAACATATAAAGTTTTGACATTAATAACTTAGTACGGTAACATATTATGATGTATCAATTTTAATTCGAGTCATTGATAGATCAATTTTTTTTAAAGAAAATTATATTTAATTTTTTATAACGATATTAAGTTGTTCAATAATTGAGAATTTATATAAAATCAATATATAATTTATTTTTAAATTATACACAATAAATATTTATACCGGCACGGCACGATACGATATTGAAACCGTATTGTCCGGTCTAAAACCGAAACCTTGGCACGGGTCGAGATTTTAAACCTTGGTTAGACCTGCTATGTTATATGGTGTTGAATGTTGGGTTATGACTCGGGCACATGAGCAAAAGATGAAAGTAGCAGAGATGAGGATGTTAAGGTGGATATGTAGACATACGAGGATGGACAGGATAAGGAATGAGAGCATTAGAGAGAAAGTCGGAGTTGCATCTATTGAGGAAAAACTTCAAGAGACACGTTTGAGATGGTACGGACATGTACTTAGACGCCCAATAAATGCCCTTGTTAGGCGATGTAATACTATGATAATACGCACATTAAACGAGGGAGAGGAAGGCCAAAAAAGATTTGGTTGACAATAATAAAACAAGATAGATTTAATTTAAATATAGATGATGATATAACAGGGGATAGAGCCTAATGGCGTAGAAGAATCCATATAGCCGACTCCACCTAGTGGGATAAGGCTTGGTTGATGTTGTTGTTGCACTATTTTTCAAAACTAAATAAGCAAGTGTTGGAAGAGTATTGAGGAAAAATTTAAATTTATATCAATTCATATGGACATGTATGAAGTGAAAAAAGAGGAAAATTATTTTCAATTTGACTATCTAGTTGATATATTAAAAGTAAAAGAAAATGAAAAATCTAAGTAAAAAAAAATTAAATTAGAAACACATCTAAATTTATTATGGCACCCTCTAACACATGTTGAAGTATGTCAACTACCTGTAGGTCTAATACAATAAAAATTTAATTGATTATTCAATTGCTATAATTCTATTTTTAGAAGTAAATGGAAATAGTATTAAAGGAATAAAAACTATCTAAATTCATCTCCGGGTTGCAACTCTAAGGATTGTACATTAACCTTGACATTCTTCTGTTTACATATTTTTCTTAAAAACAATATGTCAGATTCAATGCCACAATTATGGATTATCGAACATCTTAATTTTGTGGTTTGAGTTGTTTGACTTGATTCCCATTTCAACCACTGCTTTTTCCTGAATCGACGAATCTCTTTTTGTGTACTGTCAGTAACCCAGCTCGAGACAGACATTGTTGAAGTCTCACAAAAGCACATCCTTATGGTATTGCTGTATCAAATGCCTCCTCACAACCTTCCATCTCCAAGACCATGGTCATTTCAGCAATGTGATCTTTTTATGGAGCAGGAGATTGCATGCTTCATTTTCATTTCTTTGTTGAAGTTATTGCCATATATTTCCTATAAACTCTCATATAAATGCTTTCTCTCCACCATGATGCTTGTCCGAAGCTCAAATCCTAGTATTTCCATTATTACTTTTGGTGCTTGGAGCAGCACATTGAGAGGCTTATATTCATAAAATCAACATCATATATCCCTCTTTGCCTTTTTGCCATCAATTGAACTTTGACCCTATGAAACTTGTATTAAATAGGAAACTTACATGAAGAAAGAGTGACTAGTTCTATATGCCATTGGAGTGCACCGCTTTCATTTTACTTACTATAGTTTGGAACTGAAGTCAAAGCATGGATGGAGATTTAGAGTTGCATGCTGTAGGTCCATTATGCTTGAGTTTTTGGTGTCAATTGTTCTGGTGTGGTAGATCGTGTTGACAATAAATTAGGTATATGAAGATGCTCAACTGAAGCACACATGGTAGTAGACCAAGTGGATAAAAACTAAAAAGGTAGACTAATAAATGTTACAATGGCTGAAACAAAAACTCAATTTAACTTAGGGGAGTATAACAATGATGCCTTTCTATAAATGCAAATGTGTATGGGAGCACTTAATAGATCTTTGTGCTAGCTTGTCGTTGTCCGGATGAAAAGGAGAAGTAAATCAAGCGTGCTATAAAGTAGATGTGCTGTAAAGGTTTTATGGTAGACAAAGGGTATCTAATTGAGTGACGATGGGGCTCAAAAATGCACCCGCCTCAATTAATGATACAACCTTCTTCTGCCTATAAAACCGTGGAATGCTAAGAGGTTTAAGCAGACTTGAGCAAGAACAAGCCGCTTATTCCTCAAAAGTGTGCAATAGTTTGTCTTGAGTGTGTGCAAAAGCTTGTCTTAAATTGTGTAAAACCTTTCTAGAGGTGAAATAAATTCTGAGCCTCCTCTCGGGTTTTCATTTCAAAATTCCTAGAAGGCGATCCTATTGTTTTGGTATCAGAGCAAGGATAAATGTCAGGCTAATAACCTTTTCAAGGTGAAGGTAAGGAACTGCTACACAATCCCGATAACAATTGCTCTATTTGATATTTATTTTAGGAAAAGATTCAACCATGCCTGAACGTGGAGACTCAATAAGCATCCTTGGTCCGGATTCCTGCAAGGCTAGTAAGTGTGTACGACGGTAAGCTGGAAGGCCTAAACTAAGGATATTTCCTAGTAAAAGCTCAGGGATTTGCTTTTTGATAAGGCGACAAGATTTGTTAACTGATTGCAAAAGACTACAGTTCACATAAGCCTACTAGAAAGTAGCCGTGACCGTCAGATGAGCATGAAAGTTTTATGAATCCCTAAGCTGTAGGAAAAGCAAAGACTTATGTCCGAAAAATTTGAGCAAAATATAAGGGAATGGTATAGTAAGTCCCGAACTGTAAACCTTGAATACTTAGACCTTGCTGAAACACAAAAACCTAAGACTTCTGAGTTAGCACATAATATTGGTGTAGTTTATGATAGAGCTTCCCTCTTATCAAAAGTCTCATTAAAACACTTTTACCTGTTAAAAGAGGAAACCCAAAACTTAAAGAGTGAGGTAGCACTGCTACGGAACTCAATTAGTAGATTGGAACAGGAGATAGTAAGCCAAAAGCCTTTAACCAAAACAGAAGTTAGGACATTAGTTATTGAAATAGCTAAGCAACCAAAGCTAGTTGAAGAAGAAGCCCTAAAACTAACAGAAGAACTGCAAAGGAACATTAAAAAGGTAGAAGGCTTGTTAGAAGAAGTAAGGACTTTAATACGTGGATGACTTAAAGTTGGACTACACAAGCCGGTGAAAATAGTTATCTAAAAGCAGTACAAGCTACTGAAAATATTGAGGCACCTGCTATAGGATTTGCTATCCCATTTGAATACAAATCAGCCTTTGAATATCAAAAAGTGTTGATCAAACACAATAACACTATCATTTCCTTATTGGTTGATTTATCCAGCCAATTACAAGATCTCAGGTCCCTGCTCAAAAACATCCCGGCACCACCACCAACAAGCAGCTCTAAAGAGCTTGAAGGTAATGGCTCACTTGGGTGATCCCTCACTTTCCGGGTTCGATTCCTCCCTGGTAGAGCACGCAGTATGCTGACGGAAGAAATCGCCACAGGCTGCTGCGTGGTCAGGCCATCAGGTACCGATATCATCAGTGGTGAAGTCGTTACATGTCTCCGTCCCGCGATTTACCCTCGTTGACCGGTGGGGACTTTCGTTGAAGGCTATGGGGCAGGGCCGGTCAGCCAAGTGGATTAGTTGGGCACAAGCCTGGATACCCCTTGTAAATAAAAAAAAAAAATAAAGAGCTTGAAGGGTCAATTGAAGAGCTTACAAAAAGAATTAGTGGACTAAGTTTGGGAACTGAACCCATGATCCAGAAGAAGACAGGTAAAATCTTTGTCTTTCAGAATCCTTCTACTATTCTACAGAAAGAAAAGGAGAAGAAATGAGCACCAGAGAACGACCTCCCGCTTCTACAACAACAACTCAAGTCCCTAGTATGGAAGATCAAATAAGGGAGTATTGACAAAATCACAGGAGATTATATAACTTGCAATGAAGAATAATGCCAAGTCAGCGAAGATTCCGAAGAACAATTGAAAGTCAGATAAGTCATGAAGAACAGCTAGAGGTTTCACGTTCTAGAAGGGCAAATATGATACCTGCAGAAATATTATATTCCATGGGTTATCAGCCAGCAAGACATCGTGTATATCAACATTATTCAGAGGAAGATATCCTATGTGTAGACAGAGGACAAGTGGATTTATCACTCGTTACACCACAAGTCATCAGGTTCTTCGAGAGGCTAATTTTCACCATATACATATGGGCCTCGTAATGATAAGGGTTTATTCCCTTCACAGACGAAATACTGGTACTATGGCACTGGTAGTCCTCCGAGATACCAGATGGCGTGGTAACAAATCCATTCTTGCTACAATGGAAATGGATCTCACAAGGGGAACTTAAATGGTTTATATTATTCCGGACCTAATGATGACAGTGGAAGACTTTGCCAACCATATGGAATTATCTATTCAAACACATGGATACGAGGAATGGCAAGGAGGCGCGAGCAACCTTTTAATTACCCGAATGATGATTGACAGGTTGACTAATACTAGTTTTATTAACTTTACTTATAATGTTCAAAATGTTTCTGACTATCTTGCAAGTCGAGGAGTTAATGCTTTACCAGGTACAATATTTACTACTAATGAATTACAACAGCAACGATGGATTTTGTGACTGACAACAAGAGTCAACCCTGTGGCACCATCAAGGGTTGAAACAAGAACTTTACTATACGGAAGTATTTCATTACAATTTCAAAATTATACCCCTGTACCTGAACAAGCTCCGTTTACTACCAACCAACCAACAAGATGAAGAAATATGTTCTCATGAACTAGAAATATTGGCTGTTCTAACACATGATGAACCACTATTACAGGTCATGAAAATTAATCCAGATGCGGTGATTCCAGAACGACGGACTGCAGGAGCCGCAGGATATGATCTTGCGCCATGCTATAATTATGAAATTAATGTTGGCGACCGAGCCTTGTTATCTACCGGATTAGCATTGCAGATACTTGAAGGATGTTATGGACGCATTGCACCAAGATTCGGAGTTGCCTGGAAGAAAGGGATTCAAATTGGCGCAGGGGTAAGTGATCAAGATTATCGCGAGAAATTAAAATTCTGGTTTTCAACATGGCTTCCGGTGTCCTATATTTACCACAAGGAGAGGCTATCGCCCAACTCATTCTAGAACGGATATATACTCCTCAAATCATTCAAGTCTAGGAGTTAAGTGCTACTATCAGAGACACTAAGGGTGCGTTTGGTTCAAGTCATCATATATAACTTCGGTTATGTTATTACCAAGTAATCACATAACCAAGGTTATGGGGAATGAAACATAACCTGAAGTTGTTTGGTTCAATTTAGGTAATCAAATAAAATCTTGTTTGTTTGGAGGTAATAGTCTATAACCTAATATAATATTTTACCGTATTACCCTTTAGAATTTGTTTAGATATTTTATTTATTTAGACTTAAGGGTGTCGACGTCGATCGACGGTGTCCACGTAGGCAGTCGGTGTCCAAACCGGCGGCCGACTATCGGCGCCGACCGCCCGATCGTCGGCGGTCGGCGCCGACTGCCGACGATCGGCGGTGGCCGTCGGCGATCGGCGGTGGCCGTCGGCGATCGGCGGTGGCCGTCGGCGATCGGCGGTGGCCGTCGGCGATCGGCGGTGGCCGTCGGCGATCGGCGGTGGCCGCCGGCGATCGACGCCGGCCGCCGGCGACCAGGCGATCGTCGCCGGAGGTGGTCGCCGGCGATCGACACCGGCGGTGGTCGCCGGCGATCGTCGCCGGAGGTGGTCGCCGGCGATCGTCGCCGACGGTGGTCGCCGACGATCGTCGCCGGCGGTGGTCGCCGGCGATCGTCGCCGGCGATCGTCGCCGGCGATCGTCGCCGGCGGTGGTCGCCGGCGATCGACGCCGGCGGTGGTCGCCGGCGATCGTCGCCGGCGGTGGTCGCCGGCGATCGTCGCCGGCGGTGGTCGCCGGCGATCGTCGCCGGCGGTTGTCGCCGGCGATCGTCGCCCGATCGCCAACGATGGTCGCCCACCGGTCGACGATGGTCGCCGGCGGCCGGCGGTCGGCGGTGGTCGTCGGCGGCCGGCGACCGGCGGTGGTCGCCGGCGGCCGGCGACCGGCGGTGGTCGCCAGCGGCCGTTATCGGTCGTGAATAATACTTTCGCAAGTTAATAAATTGTAATAGTTATTTTCGTCTTGAATGTAAATATTGGAGGATAATTTTGGAAAAATAAGCTTCATAACCTGGGAATCGAGAAAAACCTTACTTCCCTAAGGTTTTCCGATTCCTGGTTACATGCCTCTTTTGCTGACGTGTCGGGCATCGATCATTACTAGGGAATCGCTGATTATCTTAACCAAACAAGGTTTTTGTTAATAACCTTGGATGGATAACCAAGGTTATCAAGGATAACCCTCAACCAAACGCACCCTAAAGGTTTTGGATCAACAACCCCAAACAACGTCTAAACCATAGCAACCGCCAGTTATAAAGGAAAAGGAATTGATAAAGGAACACCGGAATGGGTTTCTCTTATGAGGATACTTCTTCCGACACCCTCAAAGACTCCACTCTATGATACGGATGAAGAATCCAGCCCCGACAACGATACTTATTATCAGGAAGAATTACGAAGATGTCAAGAAGCCTTATATACAATCAAAGACGCTGAAGACTGGGTCAACCCATTCGCGGAAGGTGGTGGTTACGATTCTGATTCCTCTTCTTATTACTCAACTGAAGAATTTATTTCCGAAAATCAAGTTATAGCACATATGGATTTACTAGACGGACTGGAGTTGGAATACCCAATTAAAAGGTAGGAGGCTAAAATTTTGGCCTCTTCTTCATCAGCTATTTCAAACTACAATCCTCGAGAAGAAGCTATGATGGGACCCCCTCAATATGCTCCGGCAACAGGAACATTGCAGATTCCTCATAATGTTGATTTTATGGGAGCAAAGATAGGCCGCATCAACAAAGCCTATAATAATGAGCAATGGAATTTGCCGTCAGCACAGCAACAAACAGGTGCAATACTAGTTTTACCAACAAATATTGGGCTTTATAATGTTGTAATATTCAGGTGGGACTCCATTACAACTAATGTTGTCGATTCAAAAATCTGGGCTAACAACAGAACCAACGCCCAATAGATTGAGAATCTCTTAGGAGAGATTGAAAAGAAGACCTTTATCCAATGGAGAATGATGTTCCCAGAACAATATGATAAGTTGATAACAGTGGCAGATGAGACCCAGAATATTTTATCCCAAATCAGAAGGATTATTACTCTTGAAGATCCTACAACATGTTCAACTGCAGAACAAAACCAAGCCTATTTGGACATTTAAAGGTTAGTATGCTCTGACATAAAGGATCTAATTAATTATATGAATTTATACAAAGAACTTGCAGCAAAAACAGGAAGAATGCTCATAAATGATGAGCTATCAAGCAAGTTCTATAGGAAAATGCCACTTCTTATTGGAAATCATCTAGAGAAGAAATTTCAGGAAAAATTTCCTGGAAATATTATTGGAGTTCTACCCAGAATTCATCGTGCCTATCAGGAGCTGACTGAAATGTTTAAGCAAGCTACATTACAAAGGAGTCTAAAGGATCTTCAATTCTGTTCACAAATACCACTACCAAGATATTATCAGAATAAGAGAAGATTTGGACTTTGAAAGACTCATAATTATAAAGGGAAACCGCATAAGACTCATGTTCGAGTAATCAAAATGAAATATCAGAATGACAAAGCAAGAGTCAAGAAGTGTAAATGTTACATTTGCGGAGAAGAAGGTCACTTTGCTCGAGAATGCAGGAACAAAGTCGGAAATAAAGAAAGAATTGCAATGCTTAAGGAGCTGGATCTTCCTGAGGAGTTTGATATAGTATCAGTAGACCTGGAAGAAAGTGACAGTGATGCTATTTACAGTATATCTGAGAATGAACAAGATACTGAACAATACTGCAACACAGCAACAAGTATTCTACCTCCAGAGGAAATACTTTTTGTTCTTATTGGTGAATCAGAAGGCTGGCAAGTCCAAGTAAATATTCCAGAAGAACAGTATAATTGTACTCATAACTGGCAAGCCAATCAAGAAGTCAGCACGATGCTTATTAAATGCAAATTATGCGGGATCATAACAAGCAAAAGGGCTAGAGTACATTGTCCTAAATGCACTATCACGTCATGTGTCGTGTGCAGACAGTTATTTCAAATTAAAAGCAGAAGTTGCACCTCTCCCTCCCAGGCCTTATGAAGATAAAAATCTTGTGAGTGAATTATTAAATTATATTAATTATCTGCAGGCAGAAAATCAAAGGTTGCAGCAGGAAATGGAGAGGCTAAGGAAAAGATATCGGATAGAGGAAGAAGAATTATCACAGGATTTAATGGAGGACCTGAGGCAATTATCTACTAAAGACCTCGAAAAAGGAAAAGAGCGGATTATTTTCCTCGAAGAGCAAATGGTATCAAAGAGAGCAAATGGTATCAAAGATAATATCAGGACAGTACCATCAGAGGAGAACCGTCAACAGACTATATAATATGATGGTAAATTTCGAAATCCCCGATGTAGCTCCTTTTTGTGTAAATGCAATACTTGATACATGAGCAACTACATGCTGCATTGACAAAAAGTCAATATCGAAGGAGGCCCTTGAAGAAAATTCTTATACAGTAATTATCGATGGGGTAAATTCCAAGCAAGCTGTAAATTGGAGGTTGAAAGGTGGACAAATGCATGTAGGAGAAAACAAATTCAGAATACCGTTCACATATTCCTTTGACATGTCATTAGGAGAGGGTATACAGATGGTTCTCGGATGCAATTTTATCCGAAGTATGCAAGGAGGAATCCGAATTGAAGGAAATTTGGTAACTTTCTACAAAAATATTACAACCATATCCACCAATCAGGAAGCTGCATTTGCTATTGAAGAATTGGGCTTAAATGAAATAGAGTATCTGGAGATACAGGAGCAGGTATTTTATTCTCAACAACCCTCAAATTCATCCATACTAATGCAACATTGCTCTCCGTGGGAGAAATTGAGAGAACAGGGCTATATTGGCGATAATCCACTTCAGCATTGGAAGAAGAACGAGATTCTATGCAAAATAGATATTATTAACCCTGATATTACCATTCAAGACAAGCCATTTTCACATGTACACCAACCATGAAGGCAATCTTTGAGAAACATATTGATGCATTACTCAAACTGAAGGTCATCCGTCCAAGTAAAAGTCGACATAGAACATGGCTATGATTGTTCAGTCAGGAACCAGTATTGATCCCAAAACTGGAAAAGAAATAAAAGGGAAGGAGCGCATGGTATTCAATTATAGGACTTTAAATGACAATACCTATAAAGATCAATGCAGCCTCCCAGGGATAAATACTATTTTGAAAAAGGTGGGAAATTCAAAGATATACTCAAAGTTTGATCTAAAGTCAGGATTCCACCACATAGCTATGGATCCATCCTCTATTGAATGGACGACCTTTATTTGTCCATCAGGACTATTTGAATGACTCGTTATGCCATTCGGATTGAAGAATGCTCCAGCCATATTCCAGAGAAAAATGGATAATTGATTTAAAGGTACAAGTGATTTCATAGCAGTTTATATTGATGATATTCTTGTCTTTTCTAAATCAGAAAAGGAGCATATTAAGCACCTGGAGATTATGCTAAACATATGCATAGAACATGGGCTAGTATTATCGCCAACTAAATGCAAGATAGCGGTGCCAAAGATTGAATCTTTTAGGAGCTGAAATAGGGGAAGGAAAGCTCAGGCTACAACCCCACATTATTAAAAAGCTCACCGAATTCAGTGAAGATCAATTAAAAGAAAAGAAGGGTCTCAGATCGTGGTTAGGGATTCTCAATTATGCCAGATCATACATCCCAAATCTGAGCTCAAAATTAGGACCGCTATATGAGAAAACATCTCCTCATGGGGATAAAAGAATGAAGGCCTCAGATTGGGCTTTAATAAATCAAATAAAAGCCCAAGTACAAAAGTTACCAGATCTGGAGCTCCCCCCAGAACAGGCTTATATCATTCTTGAAATTGACGGATCAATGACCGGGTGGGGTGGAGTATGCAAGTGGAAAAAAAATCAAAATTTGACCCCAGAAACACTGAAAAGGTATGTGCCTATGCGTACGGTAAATTTCCTAACGTAAAATCTGTCATTGATGCAGAAATATTTGCTGCAATGGAGACGATGAGTGCTCTAAAGATTCATTTCCTTGATAAAGAGGAGATAACCTTAAGAACTGATTGTCAAGCGATAATCAGTTTTTACAATAAATCAGCAAGGAATAAACCATCCAGAGTCTGTTGGATAGCTTTCACATACTTCATTACAGGAACAGGAGTCAAAGTTAATTTTGAACATATCGACGGCAAACTCAACACCTTTGCTGATACATTATCGAGATTAGTTGATGAGCCAATAGTAGCTGTCCTCACCACAAGTGAAAAGACATCAACATCAGAAGAAGAAGCATCTGCTTCAACACGTTACCCCCTCCTTACTGAATATGAAGATTTAATTTCTGCTACCGCCAAGACTATATTACTGAAGGAGGAATACGACAGACGCCACCGAATGACTATAATAGAAGAGGAAGCCATCAACAAAATCCTTGAGTTCATGTGTGAACTTGAACTCATTCAACAGATAAAGGAATATTGAGAGAATTCCAAATGAATAACGTCATTGCAATCAGCAAGAGGCGAGGCATTCAGTTTAAGGGATGTGCAACTACTGGAGGTTTACACCATGTTAGGTGAAGATAGAACAAACAATATGGTGATGAAGAACCTTGTGTGGGGAGGAAATATTATAAATACACCCGTATAGTTTTTAGCATTACATACGGGCCCATAACACATTATACATTATTTTTAACCGTATCTTAAAATGCCCTAGTTAGCTCCCCACTATCTATCTATTTATCTATATATGACATTAATGGCTATGAAATATTATAGATACATCCAGATAGTTTACACAATTATATATAGGCCCATAACACTGCTATTTTGCCTTACGGGTAGACGACATTTAGCCTTGTACAACTCCCAAAGCTTTGATCCATCTCTTAAATTCCTCATTTTTTTTTCTTTTGTAGACAATAAGGATTTTATCTCTTCTTGTCGTAGCCCTCTTGATTGCAATTTAGATCTCTCCATCGGAGGGTTTCAACTCAATGGTAATGATAATAGAGGTGGCCGGTGACAAAGGCAACATGTGACGATGTCCTCTTTAGAGTATAGGAAAGTTGGTCAAGGAGATTCACAATTCCTCTCTAGCCTCAGCAATCAATGTTGTTGCATTAATGCAGAAGGCCAAGGACAAAGAGAGGTTATGGTGTAGGGCGGTGTAGAGACGAGGTGATGCAACTCAATGTGACCACCTTTTTTTTTAAAAGTGTTTAAGAAGGTAATGAAAAGTGAGAAACTGACCCAGTGTTGTTGAGTCGACGTGGAGTGAGAGGTAATGACTTTTCTATTGGAGAAGATGATTCCAAAATGAGGCATATTGGTAGTAGTACAATTGGAGGATTTGTAGAGTGTTTATGTACTTCTCTTGCAGAAGGTGGCAGTTAGAAGAAACCGAGGTTGCAACACTTGGAATGACCGATTGGGTGGAGTTTGCTGAAGTTTGGTTGTAGAAATGCAATTGATGGTGGTAGTGGAGGAATGGTAATAGGATGAGTGGTTGACACACGATTTAAAGGGCTTAAAATGGGTTGGGTCTTAGCATCTCAAGGGAGCTCCAATTTTTTTTTTTTGGCAAGGATGATGAACAGTGGGATTTATTGGGGGATGTTTTGCATAGGGAAGTGATTAGTAGTGCAACGAGGCAATGTTATTCTTTGGTTGACAAGGTGCTACTATAATGACATGGTTCGAAGATGGAAAATGAAGCAACAAAGAGAATTATGGGGTGAATAGGCAGGCATTGGTTTGGAGGTGGTGAATGAGTGGATGCATTGGAAAGAACTTAAGGTGGTGGATGGTGAAGTATCAAATTCCGAATTAGTGTTAGGATTGAAGGGATTTAAATATGTACACAATGGTATGATATTATCTACTTTGGGCCTAAGCCCTCATGGTTTTGCTCTCGGACTCTCTCCAAAAGGCCTCATACAAGTGGAGATGTCTTTCTCTTATAAGTCCATGATCTTTCCCATATGATTTCAATATGGGACTGTGTTTGCAACCTTGTAACTCGAACAAACCCCCCTCTCCCTCTCTCAAACAAAGGACCACATGCCCTCTCAAGCGGAAAACCTTTCAGTTTGATGTCCGATCCTCAACCCACCAGGACTTTCTGCCCCTCGGTCCACACGACCTACTAGGACTTTATTGTCTAGCCGCAACTAGGACTTCTCTGCCTCGTGTCTGATCCTCTTGATCAAGACATGGGAGCCCATACTTTCTTTATTCAAGACTTAACCCACATGGTTCAATTAAATTATAGCCCTTGTGCACAGTCGGCGGTTAGACCTTCTGGCAGTCTGGGCTATGATATCAATGGCTAGGACCAAAAGAAATTTAGATATCTCCACAATGGTATGATATTATCCACTTTGAGCCTAAGCTCTCATGGTTTTATTTTTGGATTCTACCCAAAATGCCTCATACCAATGGAGATATCTTTCTCTTATAAGTCCATGATCTTTCTCATATGTTTTCAATGTGGGACTATATTTGCAATCTTGCAACCCTAACAATTAGGAATCGACTTCAGTACCAAATTGATGAAGTACAAAAAATGCTTTGATATCAAATTTATGCCACACAAAAATCAATCCTCAAATCACATATAAAATTAAAGACAAAATTGATGAAGGAGATAAGTATCTCATACTGAGAAAAAGAACATTTCCTAGAGTTTAGAATAGAGAATTGAAAAGGAATTTTATTAATTAAAAGCTGAAAAATACATAGTGATAAGACATTGTAATATACTAAATGCAAACCAAAATAGAAAAGAAATACCACTAATTAGAAAATATAATAATCTGCATACATACTGAATTAAATCAAATGACATTGATTACCTAATCTAAAAATAGAATATTACCAAAATCAGTTAAAATTTAAAATATAAAATTCTAATCAATGCTTATACTAATTAAAAACTGCTACCAAATCAAATGAATACCCAGTCCTAAACAAAACATTACCAAATCAATTAAAATTTAAAATTCTTGTGATTGTTGACGGGCCCAAACTATGTGTCACGAATGTGGGCCTCAAATTTAGAATTTATAAATGAATAACTGGAAACCCTTTTTACAATCAAAAGTATGAAAATGTAATATAGGGGCCACAGGTCGTATTTTTCTCGGGGCTAGTTGACGTTATTTGATTCACGCTTGTATTTTAGGTGTCGTTTGTGAATTGTGGGTTTCAAATGTGATTGGGTTTTGGTTTACTTGGACGTGGAAAAGCAAGAGAAAGGAGAAACTTAACTATTGAACTTGAACTAGGTAGATGCAGTTTACAACCCAACCAATAAGGAAATTAATTCTAACCACTCAAATGCAATGCAAGCAAGCTGTGAATGTTTATAATTTTGATTTGCAAGCAGGACCAACGACTGCAGAAATGAATTCTCATTCAAAACCAAACCTCCACTTGGTACAAAGGCAACAATAAAAATTAGGCAAATTGATACACGGTTAGTTCCAAAGCCTTACTTGATACAAAGTTGTCAAATTGAAGCACTTGGCACGCAAAGGAGAGAAAACTGATGTATTGCAATTAATTCCAAATGAAACTCTATTAACTGATGCGAACCAATTGGAATTTAAGCTAGCTGTAATGTTCAGAAATTATCAACAGCAGAAATGACAAGTGCAATTGGAAACAGAAATCTTATGCAGAAATTTCAGCAATGAATTTGATGTAAAACCAAACATTATGGCTGATATCTAATCTCCAATCTAAAGGTTCATGTTAGGTTTATAAGAGCTGAAATACACGTGAGGCATTTGCAGGACAAAATTCAGTAGCCAAATTCAGAAACAATGTAGACACTTCACTGCAGAAACAGTTTGCGGAAATTGCAGAAATAAATTGGATGTAAAGCCAAACAAATCAATTGAGGACAAATGCTCGAAGCTAGCTGCGAAAGTGATGAACATGGAGATTTCAGATCTACAATTCAGAATGGCTAAGCTGTAATTGATACAACACGAGCTGATGTGCAGAAATAAAAAGATGCAGAATTGAACTAAGTGCAGAAATGCTGGAATGCAGAGTTGAAATCACTAAACTTGATTCTATGAATGCGGGAATGCAGAAAAGGATCATCAGATCAAATACAACAAAGTTTCAAGGCAGCTAAAAGAAGATCTAACAGCTACTTGAGACAAAATTCAATTGCTGAAGGAGTGGACTGATACGCAGAATTGGAAATGCAGAAAATCTGATACGCAGCTAACAAAAATGATACGCAAGCATAAAACATAGAAATAAACTGAAATTAAATGCAATCTATCACTACACAAGTTCCTTAACTATTCAACTTGAAGATTGAAGCTAAATTACAGCTAAACAACTAAGAAAACGAGATTAACCAAATCTGAAACTAACATAAACGAAATTCCAGCAGTAATGAAATTACAGCTACAAAAACAGAAATTAAACGAGTTAAACTACTCAATCTTCCCTAAGCTCGAAATCTTCTTGGTTGTCAATCAAGAGCCGGCTTCGAACCCCTAGGCACAGCAAATCAGTGGAAGAACAGCTTCAATCGATCACTCTGCTCAAATTGAATCAGCTGGAAGAAATTCCAGTCCAATCTCTCTTGTCTCGATGGATGGCTTGCGGTTATGAATCGAGGACCCTCTGAGCTCACCTGAGAACCCCTACAAGCAGCTCAAATAGTCGGAGGTGGCTTGTGGTCGAGACACGATCGATTGGGTAGCAAAGATGCCGAAACCCTCAAACACCCTTGTTCTGATGCCAATTGAGCTGAAATTTCGATCCTAGCTATCTTCCAAGGACTCAGATAACGATCAAATGGAGAAATCGAGGGGTCGCGCCCCTTAGATGATGAAATTGCTGAAGAAAATGAAGAACACGCTGAAGAAGAAGCTGGTTGCGGCGAGGACGCGACAGGGAAAAGCTTCGGGCATTTCTAATTAAATATTTATCAATGGACGGCCCAGATTGATCGGAGGAGATCCAACGGTAGATCTTGGTCTGATTTGAGCCAAACTTTTATGATGATGATCTGGGGTCAGGATCTGCTTCGTGGTAGCTCGGATCCTCCAGATATGCAACGGATGGTCCAGATCAACTCTATCTGTGAATGGACGCTCTAGAGCCCTCCTTGCTTGATCCAACGGTTGATTTAGCTCTGATTGGGATGAAACCTTCAGATCTTGATCATAGAGCTTGATCAACCCTAACCCTAGCTCGGATTGCTTCAGATCGTCCCGGATGGCTCAGATCTAGCCGCTCTTGAATCGGACGGCCCGGATTAATCGTAGGCTTGATAATTCGATCCGGTTCACATCCGACTCAAGTTTGACCCAGTATGCCCTAGGTCCAGGATCCTTTCATGCCTACAAAAATATATCAGAAAATTAGTGGCCAAATAATCCAAAAATTGTGTAATTTTGCAATTAAGTCCAAAATAAGATAAAGTTCCAAAACCTAGGGTAAAATCATAATTAAGCAATAAAACATGGGTCAAACATAGATTTTAGCAATTAAAATAATCAATAAAATGGTGCTTATCAATTGTCTACACCAACTCGTATTTAGACATGAAAAAATCATAGGAGCAAAATTTCCCTTTACATATGTTAAGGAAGAGTTAGCACATTCTCCCATGTGATTCAAAACCCAAAGTTAAAACTGTTTGGTCGTCAAAGGTAATGCTGGTCATTCAACGGACTTTCCGTGTATTGTACAAGGGGCATTCACTGCAATCTGCATTCTTCAGTATTATCATATCTTCATTTTACTTTTGTCTACTTTGAATCATAATACATTTATACAATCAAAGTAATATTTCTTTAGTAGCAAGAATCATTATATAGGATATACCACAGAAAACTCCTTCCTTTTGAAATGCATAAGAATGGCATTATTCATTAAGTCACAAGTATGGCATTTATTTATTATCAGGCTTTGATCATCTTCAGCTATATTCTATGTTTACAGAGTGAATATCAGAGAGGTGTCAGTGCATGGAACTTTGATATTGAGGATCTCAAGGCTCAAGCATCACTGGTATTTCTAATATTGCCTGCTCTGTTGTGATAAAAAAGTTTCTTTCCCTTTTAATTGTTGTCATATCATCATGTTCACTTCCCCTATGAAACTGCTTTAGAGTCCATCTTATAAACCTCTAAACTGCTATTTTTTGTTCACAGATTCGAGATGATGATGACCTTTCTGAAATGAAGGAAGATGAAGAAACTATAAAAATTTTGTTTCCAGCAAGGTTGACCTAACTCCTTTTTTTGAGCTAGTAATTACTTTCATTTCTTTTAATCGATTGTCAGAATTGATTTGCTGCTCCACTTCCTCCGTAAAATAAATTATTCCAAGCTTTTTGTATTTCAGGATCCTTTGACGCCGAGATCCAGTTGTGAAAAGTCACCAATTAATGATAAAACCAACTCAAGGTGAGTTTTATTATCTTATGAAGGCAAATGTTTCTTTTCATATTTTTTTTGTTTTTTCAACTTTTTATTTGTTATTCTTGACCTTGTCAGTGATTAACTCTGGCTCCAGTCACCAGTGAAGAGGAGTAAATAATTGCATTTGATTTAGTCTTGATTGTATTAAGGTTTTACGTGGGAGGTGACAAACGAGCACAGGGGCTCCAGGTGACAACGAGCACAGGGGCTCCACTGTGAGGTCGCAAAAGAAAGAAGAGGGAGAGGGTTTCATGTGGGAGAGAAGAGGGAAAGCTTGTGAGTTTTAATAAGAGGGAAACGAACAGAATGAGTTTATCTGAGGCAATTAACCTATCTTGGTGGCCCAATTTGAGCCCAACCAGGTCAAATTAGGTTTGACACTGGTTCAGCTATAGCTCATCCAAGAAAAATCCAATTTGAGCCTGGTTTAAACTCATAACAAATTTCAATCAAATATGATCTAGTCCAATCATTTAATAGTTATTGAACATCACAGTGAAACCAGATTGGTCCAAAAACCACTAAATCAACATCTAAACATCTCGGTTCAGTTGTAGAACTTATAATGCCAACAATTTACCCTTATTTAACTCTTCTAAACTCTAAATAAACTTCATAATTTAATATTTTATGATGCCAAAATGTACTTAATTGGTTCACAAAGTTTTGCTAATGCCTTTAACATTTCTTTGCATTTAAATCCACTTGTCAAGTTACTAATCAGCTGGATTCAGAGGAGTGATATGAAGCTTATATTTAACATTTGGGTGGTTTCCTACTACTTCGTTTTCTAAAGATCTAAATATTGCTTCATGCAGTCGCGCAAAGAGGTCAACGGATGTGGGATATCATATATTCTAATTAGGACTGACATGATTTGTAGTTGCTTACTCAATTCATCATTTTATTAGGGAGTCATACAAATGCATAATTGTAAATTTCATATATATATATGTGTGTGTGTGTGTGTGTGTATTCTTTCAGAGAACATGATTTGTTTAGGGAACATACTTTCAAATACAATTATGGTTCATTGTTGTTTACATTATTCCTGGCATGCCTCACTTGTAAAATAATTGTGCTCTTCAACTGTTTACCTTCATCAGCATTAACTAACCCTCAGGGGCATTCTCTTTGTTTTATGTTTTATGCCCATGTGAAATCTTGTCCCTTTCTGAGAACAGATTTTTTTTTTCAGAGATTATTAGTATTTTGTACAAATAGCAGAAATGTGCTCATATACTAAGACAACTCTCTCAACAGAGATTTTGCAGCTTGCACCAATCCCATTTTCCCTCCCTAGAATAGGTGATTGGCACAGCAAGTGAGCCATGACTTCTGCCAAGCATGTGCAACTATATCATGTTTTACTCTCAATGTAGCCCATCTCTTGCATGAGACATTATGGAAGTTGACTTGCACAGATATCCTTAACCCTTTTCACATTAACTCTATGACATAGGTGAAGCTTTTCCATTTATTTCTTTCCTTTCAATCCTCAAGGAGCAAGGTTGAGATAACTGAAGCGAGTTGTGAAAGATTGCATTAATTAATATACTTGAGAATTATTGCAGAACTTTCCGACTAGTGACTGCTGCATTATTGCCATTGAGTGCAATTTATTTACATATTTTATGCTATCAATGCCTAACACAACTTAATATGTTTTACATTTGAACATGCACAGATGGTTGTTATGTTTCATGGAATTATAATTGTGGAAAGAATTGATGTGGAAAATTCTATTTCATTTAGAATGAGAATACCCATTATTATATACAAAATTACAATAGAAAAGAGAATAGGAAACTAATAGAGAATAGGAAACTAATTATTCTTAAAGATATCTTTCTAACTAAATCTCTTGATTTCCTACTCTATGCTCACAGCTGTTTATTTTGATACAAGCTGGAAAAATTTGACTATTTATTTTTGTACAAGCTGCAAAAGTTGTTCACAGCTGTTCGACACTTCCCCTCAAGCTGAGGAATAGATGTTTTCCATTCCTAACTTGACTATAAAATCATGAATCTAGAATTGTTCAGTCCCTTTGTTAACACATCAACCAATTGTAATTCTGAAGGACATATGACATACACACTAATCCTTCCTTCCATTTTTCCTTGACGGAATGCCTATCAATTTCAATATGTTTAGTCCTATCAAGTTGAATAGGATTATGAGCAATATTGATAGCTGATTTATTGTCACAATATAGTTTCATGGGGCATTCCCATTTGATTTTCAAATCATCCGGAATAATCTTAGTAGTTAACATAATCCTTGAACAATGGCTCTAAATTCTGATTCTGCATGATCTTGCTACCACATTTTGCTTCTTGCTCCTCTATGTCACCGGATCACTACCAAGGAAAGTACAATATCCTATAGTTGATCTTCTATCCATTAGAGAACCTATATAGTCTGCATCTGTGTAAGCTTCTAAAGCTAGTGTCTCATTTCTCTTGAACAAAATTTCCCTTCCCGGAGTGCCTTTCAAGAATGTAATACTTTGTAAGCAGCTTAAAGATGAGATTCTTTTGGATCATGCATGAATTGACTGATTACACTCACAGGATATGCTATGTCTAGACGAGTGTGAGCAAGGTATATGAGTCTACCAACCAACCTCTGATACATTCTATTGTCTACAGTTGATTCTTCCTTAGCTTATCTTATCTTGTGATTTGGATCCATTGGACTAGAAATCGGCTTATACCCAATCTTCCCTGTTTCAATCAATTACATACTTCTGTTGATAAATAAAAATTCCTTTGGTAGAGTATGCTACCTCAATACCAAGGAAGTACTTCAGTTTGCTTAGATCATGCTTTTCCTTTTTATCATGTCCAATTACAATGATATCATCTACATAGACTAGAAGAGTCGTCACCTTCCCTGATGTTGAGTGCTTAACAAAGAGAGTATGGTCCCCTTGACTTTGGTTATACCCAGACTTCTTCATGATTATTGTAAATCTTCCAAGCCTTGCCCTAGGAGATTGTTTTAGACCATAAAGGCCTTCCTTGGTTTACATACTCTGTTATCAGTATCCTCTGCAAATCCTGGTGGGAGGTTCATACAAATTTCTTCATCTAAATCTCCATGGAGAAATGCATTCTTCACATCATACTGTAGGAATTGCCCTTTGAAGTGTACAACTAAAGATAGTAAAACTATGATAATATTCATTTTTGCAACTGGAGCAAATGTCTCTTGATAATCTACTCCATAAGTCTGAGTATAACCTTTTGCCACCAACCTAGCTTTATACCTCTCAAGAACGCCATCGGCTTTGTATTTTAGTATGAAAATTCACTTACAATCAATAATATTCTTCCCCTTTGGCTTCTCAACAACCTCTCATGTCTTGTTATTTTCTAATGCATCCATTTCCTCCCCCATGACATCCCTCCATTCAGAAAGAGTATTGAGAATAATCATGGTATTTAGACTCACAATGAATCTTTTGTAGGCTGGTGATAGATGTTTAAGAGAAACATAGTGAGATAGAGAGTATAGGGAGTGTTTGGTGCATTCTCTGGTACCTTTTCTAATAGCAATGGGAAAGTCAAGGCTATCTGTTAGGTCAGTGGATGATTCAGTAGGTTGTAAAGGTGGGTCAGATCTTACCATGATCCCAACATCAGGGTCGAAGTTTTGTGGTTGAGGTTCTTGGACTTGTATCGCTTCTGGAGTGACCTTTCTCCTTGAATACACTAGAGGGATACTTGGAGTTTCACAAGAAACACTTGGAGGAGACTCACTAGATGGAATAGGAATAGAAGGTGATTTAGTACGGACTTGAGTAAGAGGTAGATCAAGAGAATTAATGGGTTCAAATGACTCACAAGTGCTATCTTTTGTCATTGAAATCTCCCCCTAAGGATAGGACTTAGAGAAGAACAGTGTATGTTCAAAGAAGGTAACATTATTCGATATGTAAAACTTTTGAGATGAAGAGTGGTAACACTTGTACCCTTTTTGAGTGGATGACTATCTAAGGAAGACACATTTGATGGCATGAGGGTCTAGTTTACCTCGAAGTGGATTGTGGATATGGACAAAATCAGTGCACCCAAGAATCCTAGGAGTATAAGTCCATTTGTGGTTCGGAAATGAGGATAAAAATCATGAGGAGTTTCGTGAGACTCTTGTTATTTAGGACACGTGAGGGAAGTTTGTTTATCATGTATGTGACATTAAGGATAGCCTCTCCCTAATAGGATTTAGGGATATTTTTGTGGAAAAGAATAGCACGAGTTGTGTTGAGTGAATGCCCATTTTTTCTTTTTACTATTCCATTGTGTTGGGGTGTATAAACACAAGACGAATCATGAATAATCCCTTGGGATTGGAAATAGGAGGACAAGGTTTGGTTGAAGTAATCTCTAGCATTATCGATTCTAACGCTTTTGATTTTTGAATCATTGAGTGGAAATTAGGAATAACAATGTTGACATCATATTCTTGTTTGAGGAGAAACACCCATATAACCCGAGTGCAATCATCAATTAAGGAGACAAACTATCGAGCCCCAAAAACATTGGGAATATTAGAAGGACCCCATATGCCACTATGAATTAAATGAAAGGGAGTAGAACTTCTTGTATTGCTAATAGGAAAGGGTACACGAGAATGTTTTGCCAATTCGCAAACATCACACTGAAATTCAAAAACATCCAATCCTTGAAAAAGATGAGGAAACATAATCTTTAAAACTCTAAAAGAGGGATGACCAAGATGTTTGTGATACAACCAAATGTTGTCTTTATTGGAAGAACTATGAAAGGATAAAGACAAATTATTCTTCTTAGTAGATTCAAGGTAATACAGACCACTGTATTCCTTAGCAAGTCCAATCCTCTCATCCGAGTCCTGATTCTTGGAAAACACAATAAGATGGGGAAAAATGGCATGACAGTGAAGTTTAGTAGTTAATTTTTGAACAGAAATAAGGTTGGTAGTAATTTTAGTACATGGAGGACATTTGTAAGGATAAGGCTAGTGGTAAGGTGAACGTTTCCAAAACCAGCAACAGTAGCTAAAGATCCATTGACTACTATAATTTTTCTGCTGCTTGGGTTGGGTTATAAGTGTGGAAATTTTGAGAATTGGAGTCATGTGGTATGTGACATGGGAGCCTATTATCCATGAGCTATCAAAAAAACTGTTTGAGGTATTCATACAAGAAGGGAGTGAGGGGATACCTGAGAGAGTCAAAGAGCACGTGCAGTTTATCAAGAGAACCCAACAATGCTTGAAGTTTCTCTTGAATCTGCCTAGGATTGAGTTGCCATCAGTATGGAATTGCTCGATTAGGTGTGCTTGAGGTTTGTGTTGCCCCCACGACTTTCCCATTCTCGACTTGGTGGTTTACCAAGTAGTTTTCAACATGTCTCTTTGGTGTAGCGCGCTTACAATAGTTGCACCAAAGATGATCTTTATTGTCTTTAATCAGAGTCACACCACACTTATCTTTCTTCTGCGAATCAGTTTTGGTAGCAAGGCTAATCCAGCCTTGCGTGGGGCTCAAACATCACACTTCATCGACTTTCCTCAGCCCGGATTAGAGAGATCGCCTCTGCTAGGGAGGGTATGCAGTCTTTGCCAATGATTTGGATCCTAACCGGATCAAATTCAGTTTTTAAGCAGACCAAAAATCATATACACGCTCCTTTTCAATAAAATTCTTCAAAACAACAACATTTGCAACACATTGCATCTCAAATACTTGGTAGTAATCGAGTTCTTGCCACAAATTTTGCAAAACCGTGTCAAGATATTCAATGTCCAATTTATCTCCCTGCGTAGTAGCACTTTGACTTTGAGTTCATAAACTTGGGCAGCATTACAGGCTTTTGAGTAAGTGCAATGCAGTCCTAAATTGTAGTAGAGAAAAACATACATGTATCACTGATGGATAGTTCCATGGAATCTCATAACCAAGACATAATCATAAAGTCTTCTTCATCCCATGCCTCAAAAACGAGATCAGTCGTGGAAGGTCCTGTCCCAAGGATATGGCTAAGTTTCCCTTTGCCTTTGAGGTACGTACGAACAATCTCAGACCATTTCAAGTAGTTCTTGTTGTGTCGATTGGAAGCCTGAATATTCTATAAATCGCTAATTTTCTGGACTGAACTACCGTCATCAGACATAATAGATTGGCTAGGATCGTTGGAAATGATTGTTTGAGAATCGACCATGATGAAGAAATGCATAAGCAGAAGAAAAAAAAGAGAGGATTATCAATGAAGGCTAAATCTCTGATACCATGTGGAAAGAATTGATGTGGAAAATTCTATTTCATTCAGAATGAAAATACCCATTATGATATACAAAATTACAATAGAAAAGTGAATAGGAAACTAATTATTCCTAAAGATATCTTTCCAACTAAATCTCTTGATTTCCTATTCTGTGCTCACAGTTGTTTATTTCTGTACAAGCTGGGGAAATTGTTCACAGGTGTTCGACACAGTTATTTATTTCTGTACAAGCTGCAAAAGCTGTTCATAGCTGTTCGACAATAATTTCTCTAAATTCTTACACTGAATGTGTATTTGTTCTATGGATGTATGGATTATTGATCCATATTATCATCTGTTTGACTCTTCTTGCTTATCAAACCTAAATTGCGTCTTATGATTTTGCTTCTACTCATCTTGCTTGCCTTATGGAAGTTGGGATGAATCCTTAACGTTCACAAAAATCAAATTGATACAGAGCTAGCCATTCTAATAAAACAACATTTGTTTAGTCAAAACTTTCTTTTTAGGCAAAGGCTCTTTTTCTCCCTCTTGCTAAGGCAGTCAGAGAGAATCCTCTAGCACTTTAAGATCTTATCACAAAGCTTATCATTCTAATATAAACCATGTTATGTTAATTGAAATCTTCTTTTTCTTAGGCTCTTTTCATTTTTCTTATGCAGAGGAAGTATACAGTGTGCAGAATCTTCAGAGACAAAATGCTCAAATACAAGGGATGAAATATTGCAAGCAGAGTATTCAGATGCTAGTAATCAGGAAAGGTTAGATCAGTATGACAGCCGCAGACTGAAAAGTGATTTAGCTCCATCAACATCAAAACCTGATGCACTTACCAATCATAGGAAAGTTGAAGTTGGAAAAAGACGTCAAACTTATAGTGGTCCACTTGCACTGTCAGGCATGCCTACCTCCTCAGTGTCTGAAAGAGTGCATTCCGCAGAAAGGTTAATCTTTAGCTTTCTCTATTCAGTTGATTACCAATAATATTCAATGATCAACACTCTTTCTAAATGTATTTTTTTTCCCTTATGTTATACAAGGTGGATGCTTTGACAGAAGTTTCTCATTCGTTTTTACTGCTGATAAATGGAGCTATAATCTTTCCTAGTTGATTGTTGTTGTTTCGTGATGATTTACTACTATTGGTTTTCTTTATGGTTTCCTGATTGAAATAACTGTGTCGGTTCACAAATCATATGATCATGCAAAAATGTGAATAGTCCCGCCTCTCTCTTCTAGGGTTGATAATGACAATCAGCAAGGAGCTGAGAGATACATACGTGATACACGTAAAGTTGCAAATCTCAGTGGTCCACTAATGCTTCCAAACCGTGCTTCAGCTAACAGCTTATCTGCTCCTATGCGTTCATCAACAGGTTCGTAATAGTCGGGTATACATTTAACTTTACATGACTGACATTTGTTCTGTATCCAATTATGTGCTCTTATGTTTTTTCATTAGGAATATTTGCAATAGTTTCACAAGCTTATCGTTTAAGTCCTTGTTTGAAAATTTCCAAATGTATGATGTATTCTTCCTATTTGTTTTTGCACATTTACAGGATGTGGAGACTCATTGGAGGACAAGATCAAGCTTAATGTGGTTCAAATAAAAGGCCGATTTTCAGTTACATCAGAAAATGTAGATCTTGTGAAGGTAGAGGCTTCTGAAAACTATTTATTCTAATTGGCATGGTTTGACTTAACATTGAAGTCTCTGTACATTTAGGACTTGCCATTATGTAACATTTCAAGAAGGTCAACCCAGGTAAAAAATTTGTAAATCGTATTCCATGAAATAATGCAATTTTGTAGTCATCTGCATTTAACCTTGACATGTCATTTTGTTGTTTCTTCTTCCCTTCTTCAGGAATCCCCCTTAAGAAAATCTGCCAGTGTGGGTGACTGGTTAATTAATCCAAAGCCAGTGGTATGCCTTCACTGTTCTATTCTGTTTTTTTCCTCATAGCATCTTTCAGTTGATGGTAGATACATATTCCATGGAGATGCTGTTTACTCATGGCATCTCATAACGTTTTTCTTATTAAGCAAAGCTGCAATTTATGTGGTAGCAATAAAGATTCCACTGTTCTTAGTAGTACTTCACATCCTTAAACATTAGCATCAAGTGATTTTATATTAAGACATTTCTTTCAACGCTCATATATCAAAGAGGGCATCCAAAAAATCTGGACTTTCTGGAAAGCCATTGTAGAATGCTTAAGAACCAGATATGCATTCCTGATATAGTTATCTCTTATGGTACGGTAGAAATGATGCTAAAAATTATGTGGCTGACATGAAATGGTCTAGGGCCAAATAAAATAAACAAGCCTCCAGATAATAATTATTTTACTCAGACTCAACTATGAGTATTGGACACGGGTGTGGATTGAAATGTGTGACATGATTATTTCTGAAGTTATTTACATGTGAACAATAGAAATATTAAGTGCCCATTTGAAGGATTGATGTCTGAGCGGCACAAATACGAAAGGCATGAATAAAGAGGCCGAGTACCTTAGGTTAATGTTATCATGTTGCACCTTTTTTTATTGATCTTTAGTCTAAGTGTGATAGAGATGGTGCTGAAAACAAAATAATGTGGCCTACATAAAATGATCTTGGTCCAAATAAAAATAATATTTATCTCATTGCACCTTTTTAGTCATCTTAGTCTGCTTGTCTATAATAAAAACTTATATGAGAAGCCTAATTATTGTTTGAGATAGTTTTATCAATAATAAAAATTCTATCGTCTCTCTTGGTGGGAGAATTGTCACGCCCCGAGACCAACGGAGCCGCTGATCCAATATAAAATCGGACAGCATCTCCCCTGTCCGGTGGACAATTTACACACACATACAACACACGTAGTATAATAATAGGCGTCTGGCCTCAAAACAGCAGATAATATGAAGAAATATAACTGCATCTCAAAAGTAAAGCTTAAAACTCACCTGAGTTGCCTTCAGGGCAGGCACACAGCAAAACAACAAACACAAAGTCCAACAGAGGACTCAAAAATACAATACCGCAGCAAATGAATCGCAACACAAGTCCACGACATAAAAATGAATACAAACCCAAAGATAATGCTATAAAGAAAGCAAAATGCGCGGAAGCACCCATCGCTGGAGTCATAGGGACCCGGGACTGGCAACTGGGCTTCTCCTGGCAATCTATCAACCTGAAAACAAAACATTGTGATGGGTGGTGAGTCCAAGTGGACTCTGCAAGTATAGAGAAAAATATGCATGGCTGAACAAATAGCTGAATAAGCTATATTGAAACAACAGGATACAGTCTCAACAGGAATATCAGAATATGCATAACTGAAAGTAACAAATGACTGTACATACCAGAAATCAACCTATCCTGATCATAAAAGGGCCCGTATCATACGAGCAAGTGCAGGGTCATCAAACCATACAAATGGTATATCCTGTATGTGCATGTCAAACATATGCAACAATCACAATCAAATGCTAATGCATCATATGCACATGATGCAATGACATGGTCACTCCTGACGCCAGTCAAGCCACCGAGACATGTCATATGTGTCGTCGGCCGAGTGGGTAGAGCTGTGACACTGTCCGCACTCTGCCATCACTGCTCCTGAGTGACCGAGTGGACAGGATGCTGGCCAGGAACCACCCCTACCCCATGTATATATGAGGGAGCATCGCTCTCATCTCCTCTGGTCTATGGGAAGAGAAGGGATCCCTGCCTGCTACCACGCTCTGGAACCACTACCCATGAGCGGCCAAGCGGAGCAGTACAGAGAAAATGCACACACCCAACGGTATCCACTAACCCATGAGTGGCCGTGTGTGCATATCATGTACCGGACGACGGGCTCAAACCACAAGGGAGTCGATGATCGTTGGCATGCAACAGTGCAGGGATGGTGCATGACTCTAACACATCCAACCCCTCCCGGTCATCATACATAACTCAACCTAACATGCACAAGTCGATCACATGTATAATAATCTATCCATCATACATCTAGATACATATGCAAGTATAGCTAGAATCAAATCAATGCAACCATATAGTGGCATGCTTCTATATCTACGCACACATGCATACATGAGTACTATACAGAATCAGATGACAAATATAGAGACTGTATAGATAGGGAATAGATCATCTCAAAGATCAAGCAAAAGTATCAAGCAGGATAACAAACGGTAGCAGATTTAAGGTAAATAAACCTATTGCACAAATATAAATAGCATGCATAAAGATAAAGTGGATCTAAAGAAAACAAACAAAAAGTACCCACCTCAAAGTAGGAGTCCGTATCAAATGAGAACCGCCCGTCCAATAATCAGCAACAAATCAGTGTCCTGTATCAAAATACAGTTTTAGCTACTTTAACAATGCTAAATTAGCTAAGTATATCTACAACCCAGCTAGGATCACCCTAATCCTATCAAGGGTCAATACCACCATGGTAGCGCTCGCCAGAGATCATTACAAAATCTATTGACCCGACAATAACCTAATCCCAAGTCAAAATCAAACTAAATATCTACCCAACAGTAGGATCAACTCTAAATGAACCATTCAATCTTTACCCCAAAAGGTACTCACAGCAAGATCAAGGAAAACAACCAAAACCAATCACCACACCATGTCATGGCAGCAAATCGACAAGATGGAACCTAACAATCCAAAGGGAGCCTCATCTCAATCCTTAACGTTGTAATCTAAACAAGTAGATCTCACGATAGGATTAGATAATCAACCACCTTCGGCTAAACATCAAGACACAAATCCAAGCAACCATTAAGCCAAAACAAGAATCAATACCAACAAAATTCAACTCACAGTAGGATACATTACCTATTTAAAGGGAATTAAACTACACAGGTCCTTTTACAAGCTCAAGATATCTCACAGGGTTGCTATCCAATCAAGATGAAATAGAACAGAATTTGAAAGACCGAAATCGAGATCCAAATCAAGATCGGCACTATTCCAACACTCAATTACAAACCTACTCAAATTCTGAATGGAGATATTCAAACCCAAAGCCACAGATCAGAAGAACAAGCCCAATCAAAACCCGTCACCAACACATCCCTAGACAAAACATCAACTGATGAACACCAAACAGATTCATCCATACACTAATCGAGACTCAAATTCATACAAGAACCAGAATCTGTAGCATTTGGAGCTTACATCAGAATTATTTATCTGATACCAAATTCGATCCAAGAAATCTGCTATCAACCAATCGCTACAACACTACAAGAATTCTTCTCTACTGATCCAGCTCAGAATGCATCAAAGACTCAATGATCACATCAGAAAAGAAATCCACAAGATCAGGGAAAAGAGTAGTTACCCCACAGTGGATGGCCGCGGGGGGCTCCAATCACGCGGGAGGGGAGGTGTGGCACGGCGATCAGGGACAGAGAGATCACAAATGCTCGTGCGGGGAGGAACCATCAGATCTAGGGTGATAGTCTCATCGGAAAGAATCAGAGGGGAGAAGGGCAGCCAACGGTCGAAGCTAGGGCAAGGTACCGACTGTGATGATCGGGACGACAATGGATCGACCTCCCTCTCTCGGTCAATCGACTAAGTCAGGGCAAAGAATCGTCTCGTGAGAAAGGCTAGCTCCAAAGATCGGGTAGGATCGACTGACGTCAGGGCGTCAGCAACGACTCTCGATCGCCTGGGAAGACGAGCTCAACGAGCAGAGGAAACACGAAGGGAAGAATCGGCGAAAAGGGACTTTAGGTTAGGTACTTAATCAAATTACATATATATATATATTAAACTTCTCCTCCAATAAATGAATAACCTAATTATGCTAATTTTGTTATTTTATTTATCCGATTTATCCTCCTAAATTCCACCAAAATTTTCAGAAAAATTTCTAAATTTCTCGAAAAATTTTACAAGGTTATTTCTTGATTTAACCGTTACCATTATTTGCCGTATTTTACACGAATTGCCACTTAGAAAACTAAATCAACAATAAGTATTTGCAAACAAAACAGAATTACATAATTAATCATGAATAAAGTCATAAAGTCATGCATCACTCCTTTTAAGTAAATGAAAAATGATATATATAAACTCTAACTATATCGAAAAAAATAAACAACTATAACTATTTACAAATTTTTATCTGGGTTGGTGATCTCGACTGTAATAGATTTTGGTGCACAAAGAACCCCTTAATGATGTTAGCACAATTCACAACATCACAGCTAGTTGGATACAATAATGAATAGAGCTACTTAGACTTGGTGACGCAGAATGAACTAATCATGTCACTCAAAAATTTTGAACTCATAACTTGAAGGGGAAATATTATTAAGCTGAAGATACCCTAATACATGAGATCCTAACCCATTTTATAGACTTGAAATAAAATAAGACCATTTTTCTGTAAAAATATTTTTTAAAAATTCTAACAACTCCCTAATAATTATGAACAACCTTTTGTTATTTACATATAACAGAATTAAAATAAAACCTTAGACTATGCCTTTGTAGATGGGTTGGTCGAATGTGTTCCATTTCTCCAAGTAGCTTGGGAGCAAGGTGTGGAAGATCATCCTCAGTAACCAAGTATTATCGTGTTTGAAAGTCCTCTTCAATGAACTAGGTGCCTCTAACTTTTGCTGTGAAGGGCTAGCACCTTCTCACTATCTATAATGTGCTTGATTTAAGGAGTGAGCTGAGTTAGGTTGCGTCTGACAACCTTTTCCAATTTGTTGATTATATTTGTAGCATAGTCTTTAAAGATTTTAGGTCATCCTCCCTATTTCAAAGGGTCCTAAGCTTGTGTTATGTTATCTGTCACCTACCTTGCATGACAATGTGAGTTCTTGTCATAGTCTATATGGAGGTTTAACAAGTAATGAAAAATATAAAAGTATCATAGTAAATTAAAGGATAAATAGAAAACCAAACAAATAAGGGTGATTATATATATTTAGAAAACCAAACAAATAAGGGTGAGTATATATATACAAGAATGTTACCCTACTTACCTTATGGTGCTCCCCTTGTGAGCACCAAGTATATATATTTTTTTATTATTTTATTTTTTGAGCTTAGGATTTAGAATTTAGGGTTTGAGTTTTAGGATTTAGCGTTTGAGTTATAGTATTTAAGCTAAAGAAATTTTAAAAAACCAAAAAAAAAAAATAGACATGGTGCTCACAAGGTGAGCACCGTAAGTTAAGTAGGTTATCAAGACTATATATATATATATATATATATATATATATATATATATACTTTTAAAAAAGTTATAATAGATGTGTGAGAAAACGATAAATACACTCTCATCTATCACTTTAAATAGTTGATTTCCTTCATATGGTGCACCATCTTTTTATTAGGATTTAGGAGTATTAGAAGTATGCGTATGACAATTCTTTCCAACCCTTCCTCTTCTTGTTGTTTTTCTGTATGAAAACCAAGTTTTAGTGCTTTCTGTTACTCAAATTAGATATTTATATGTCTGAAACAATCACATGGTAGATGCAGAGGTTTCATGATGCCATCAATGTTGGCCATTCCTTGTTGAAACTAACAATAGATGCATCCATATTTTCCTGTAATTTATGCCTATTCCATCTCTCTATTAGTTGGTATAGGTCTTAGGTACTTGTATTTCTCTACTTTCAGTCACTGGGCCAACCTCCAAATGGAGATGGCAACAACAATCTGAAGGAAGTCAAACCTCCAAATGGAGATGGCAATAACAATATGAAGGAAGTTAACAACAGTACAGTGCCTGCATACATTCTCAAGCCCCATCTTGAAAATCTTTTTCAGCAAACATCTTTTCAACAGGTTTAGTGATCCTCCTCGATTACCTCCATTCCTTCACAAATTCATGCGTCCTTGAGTGAAATCTAACAACAATGTTTAAAGTTTTTTATAACTCTGCTAGTGGTTTTAATTGTCAGGATCTCATTATGAATCTGTTGAATAGTTTGCAGCAAAGGGAGACAATTGATTGTGAGTTTAAAACTATTCTGGTTGTGTATTTGGGAAGCTCAATGTCAAGTAGAAAAATTATATTGAGCTTTTCTTTTCCTTTTCTTTTCTTACAGTGCCTTACCTAACACAAAATGTGAGGAATGAGAAGTTGGTAAGTAGTATGCAATACTTCGTACTCTTCTATCTGCATGATTATATGCTGCTGGCCTATGTTGACCTCTGAGTGTCAACTCTGATATTATTATGTTGAATAGTTGAGTTTATTGGATTTTAAGAGAAACATTTTGGTTATATCAACTTTAGTATTATTATGTCAAATAGTTGTGTTTATCAGATTCCAGGAGAAACATTTGGGTTATATCCTGATCCAACCATGTTAATCTTGCCTGAGAACATGGTTGTCGAGTAAATAACAAAATTACTAGTTTACTAAAATTTTACATTTGATAGTTCATTGCAAATGCAGTTGCTATTACAGAATTGCAGCTACTTTGAACAAAATGTGAAGCCAACAAATCTTGTCTATTTATGGTCAACTTACTTCCCTACCACCTTTGGTGTGGGAATCACAAGAAAGATTGAAAGAGGAAAGACGAGAGAAATTCTATGGTGACTTATTTTGCTAGTCTAAATTTTATTCCTCTACTGGCAGCATATACTCATTTTCTTCACTATCTTGGGGAATAAATCTCTCAAAATAGAGATCGAGAGATATAATAAATAATCTATCGCTATATACAGATAAATAACAATCCATTCTGGTTACTGGAGGCACACTCATGAATTATACTTTTCTTTTGCTGTTAATTTAGGACTTGACCATCCCTTTCTCAGTTTCAATTGAGTGGAAATAATGTAAAGTATGGTCTACTACTGAGTGAGATTTTTTTTTAATAGCTGGATGCTGTGAACAGCGAAAGAGAACGTATACTACTGAGTAAGATCTCAGAGCTACAAGCCAGGTAATATTTCTCTCCAGTGTAGGTTATTTTAAATCAAAGACATTTATCACAAACCAATTCTGGACTTACAAAAACATGGTCAATGCTCCAATATCAATGATGAATTATGATTTCGTTTTGAACTGAAATTAAAAAATTAGTGATTTTCAAAAATCATATGCAACTGAACCCAATATTTTATTATGGACCCTATGGATAATCAATGCTTGTGCCACTGTTTGTGTAGCTAAATTAAAAGTGTTCTTTTATTGAATTAGAGAAAACAAAGAGGTACCCCCTAACAACTTCTCTAATTTTCAGATGATCAGAGACACCTTTTGTTAAATTCTCTGATTATTTAGGCACCTAATTTGTCACACCTTGTGCTTGTGTGGAGATATTTCTGCTTGAATCGGTAATAGAATCTGAGGTTCTTTTATTAATTTCTATCAATATCTTCCTTGGCTAAATATGTTTCATTAACCATCTCAGGTAGGTTATGCACTGTACATATTTTCCAATTGCAATAGTTGTAGGCATGCATTGTAACCTAATGATGTTTATCAAGAAGCATAACAAATGTATTTCTCACTTGGATTGTTACTAGTTGTAGACTTTGCATCGTTAACAAATATTTTTGCTTTTAGCTGAAGTTGAAATGGCCAGTAAATCCTGATTATTGTTATCATTTTCACCGATTAAATGATTCAATTATCCATTAACTGGTGATAACGCTCAATTCAATTATCCATTAACGAACACATGGGACATAGTGGAAAAGATAATTTAATTTATCTACTGTTCAGATAGTAGTGTTGTACTCCTGGAGTGCCTTGTAACCAGTTAATTTATCTCTTCCTGCTGCAGGATGATTACTCTAACTGATGAGCTCACTGCAGCAAAGTTGCAACATATTCAGGCAAGCGTCACTGTTTGATACTACAATAAGATGTTAGGAATGAGTTGATAATGCTAATACAGATATCTAATCATTTTTATTTTACCTAAAGTCCTGTTCTTGCAATTTTTACCAATACATGTTGGCTGTAAGGCTAAATAGTATTAGTTATTGCTGTCGCTTGTGAAAAAGTAGCTGAAATTAGATTGTAGTTATGTTTACTGGTTTTATATTATTTTATTTGTTTGATTCCACCAAAAAGAGAAGTGGATGCTTAGAAACAAGGTTATAGAAGTTATTTTTCTTTCTCAATACTCTTTCTACCTTCTAGAAAACGAAATTCTAGGAACAACTAATATATATCTTGAGATCTAGCACCAAGCAAGCCAGTTTAACAGGCCATAGAACTAAACAGGGACGCCATATCACCAATAATGCAATGTCACGTGTTTCTTCTCTGATTCTTAGTACATCGCAGAAGAAATTACAAGTCTAGATTTCAGGAAAATGTTGAGAGTTGCATTTCTAGACAAAGGGCAGTTTCTGTTTGTACCACTTAAACTTACCATTATTAGTAATCCAGATTTGGTTTATCAGTTCTATGACTGCCTATTCTGGCTGTGCATATAGCTACTTTTAATGAATGAATTTTAGGAATTGTAACATAATTTGCCAAGAGGAAAGCAGAGGCCACGAAATGGGATGCTTAAATATATTTATATATCCTTTTTATATATTACTTTGCTTAACCAATCTATTTCTTGCATATTTCAGTTACAACAAGAGTTAAATGCATTGTATAGCCAAGAAGAAAACAAGAGGAATGAAGAAATAGCAGAATCTTGATCTAGTTCCTACTTTCTAGAGATTCTGGATCACTGTCATGCCAGATGTATAGATATTCCTGGCTGAGATCTTCCACGTACTTTCTTGTTACCCCTCAAAGAAGATCTAATGGAAAGGAGCTAACTGAGATATCAATTTCTCAGTTCTCACAGTGGCATATCGCTCGGATAGTTGGAGATCATATTGTCACTAACGCAATCCCGACATTTCTTCTGTTCAACGCTACAAACCGATCATGATCCTGATGTACAATGTAAGCTGTTAGGTTTTCTGTGCCCTCCAATTTTCAGAAAATCCATTTGTTTGGATTTTGTAGTTATCACCACTGTTGCTGGCATGCTTGGCGTCTACTTGTATTTGCACCGTGCCGCAAGGCTCCTTTTTCTTGTTTCAGGTTCTTTGATGCTTTGGCTGTATGTGCATTTTTTTCCCGAAGTTTGAAAATCAACAAGCAGATGAAGCTGCTCTCACAATTCCTATTTATTGTATTCAAACTTAATGCTATCATAATAATCATATTCATATTCGTTTGCCTTGTCGAATTTGCAAAGAACTGTGTTACTCTGTTCATTTCTCAACTTTCCCTGCAACTCAATGACATTGTCTCTCCAATGCCAATCACCAACTTAGCACCTCCACCACTGCTGGCTGTTGCTAGAAGACAAGGCCTCGTGTACACATCACTGCAGTCGTCCACACAAGTATTTGTGATCTACTCAGGACACCACCATGAACAAACAAAAAAATATAAAAAAAAAAAAAAAAAAATCAGAATGTATCTAGAAAAACAAGCATCATTTAAACATACTAGCAGATACAGATCCACACACAAGTAATTTTGCTGATGCCTCACTTACATGTTACATTTGATCACCCACCTATCAGAGACTGAAAGCCATACAAATATATATCACACAGGAAGAAAAAAAATCAATCAAAATCCCATCGAAAGAGAGGACTGTTAATCATATAAGTACAAGAAGACAAGCTGAAGTATGATGTCGATGGGAACCCATACTTAAGCATTTGATAACAAGTAAATCCAATGCACCATGCTTAGAGACGATCCTAGGGTGGTCAAGATGGGGATGTCGCATTGGCCTCATCTTCGGCGGGCCCTAACTTTTTTTTAGTCATTTATTTTTAATAAAGGCTAACAAAAATAATTTTTTATAAAATTTGAAAATTTTAGAAGATTCTTAAAAGTTAATTATTTTTATTCTACTAATGAAATTATTTATATAACACCGATTTTATTATTTTTTATATAAATATTTTTTTTTTCAAAATCGGACCTTTCAAAGATTAGGAGGGTCAGCCCTAACCACGCTGTATGATGAACAAGTACAATTGAGCTTACTGTGCATATATGTGCAGTGCATGTGGACGTTCTTTTATGGACCTGCAAGGATTTTTTAATATCTAGAATCAGATTCGATGGCTGTATATTGATAATCAAGCATCAGCATCGCCACTAAACTTTGCTGGAAGTTTATTAATTATTTTTGTAGTGTTTGAGTCATCTCACTGAAGTCTATATCCTAAAAGGAACTAGAGGTTCATAAGAAGCCACTTAATTAAGAAGGAAGATGTTTAAACATCTGAAGGTAGAACTGAAGGAAAGAAGTGAACTAGAAATTATTTGAAACATTGAAGAAGGTTCAACAGGTTGCGTAACCATGTAAGAACATGATATATCTAAAAAAAATCGAAACATCTTCTTGGAATGTTTTTTCCCGCTTCAGTTTCAACTGTCATTTGAGGAATTTTGCATTTTGCTTGGATTGAAAGTGTTTACTAACACCAAAATGGCCTAGCCCTCTCTCAATCAGTTCATTCTCAAGACACACTTGGGTCGAACTCCGGACAGTTTAGCCAAATTAAACTAGTTGATCCACAAACTTTTTGATTTCTTCTAATTGTTCGATTGGATGGACTGGCTAGAGAAAGGGTGAATAATCTTGTAATCAAAGTTAGAACATTCTCTTGCTTCAGCTTAGCAAGGACATAAATATTAATTACTCGAAATAAATGACATTAATAAAATAAGAGACACGAGAATTTACTTAGTTATAACTTGAGTAGTTGTTAATTTAAGATAGTTGAAAAGCTCACTAAAAGATCTCTTTCGTGAAAGCGGAGTAGTCTCTTATAGACTCTGAAAGCTTAAACAAAAGTATAGAAAGTGAATACAAGCTGTGTTAAAAACTCATAGCTCCAGATGATATTTATAGCCTACTGGAAAAAATAATCATTGTTGATGTGGCATTGGAGGTGCCTCCAATGTCATCTAAGGGCCCTCAATGGATAAAGTTTTATCCACGTAGACAACAACTTTTCAACGACTTTGCCTGCATTGGAGACGTTTTCAATGTGAACTGATGCACCTCGACTATTGTTCATCCGAGGTGCCTCCAATCACAACTGAGGCGCCTCCTGTCTTATCTGAGGTGTCTCGAGTATTGTTCATTCGAATGGTCAACCTTCATCATTGATCATTCTTAGTTTCGCTCGCTTGGGTGATGTTCTGGCAGTCCAGGGTTGAACTCACCCAAACTCAACTTTAGCCTTCTCCTCAAGTAGACTTTCTTCCTGGCTTCTCGTTCCTCGGATGAGCCACACGCGTCCTCCTTGCTCTACCAGTGTACTCTTCAGCAGCTTTCGTCCCTCGGATACGCCGTGCTCGTCAACTCCCTTCTCGTGATATCTTTCTAGCTGGTTGTATCTTTCGCTCGACTTGTTATGTTCCTAAGTTCCTGCCTACTTAAACACAAAACATCAAACACACATAGGATCTGACTTAACTGAGTTAACCACATCAAAATTAACTCAAAATACTAACAGTTCAAACAATAACAATTTGTCAACACAGACATCTAGATGCTCCACTCGAGTGGTTTTAGTAAACATCAAGACGCTGGGTACCTAAAAATCTAGATGCTGTCAACATCTTTGAATGTCCAAACACCTTAGTTTAGATGCTGTCCACTTTTTTTTTTTGGATGCCCAAACATCATAACTGATTACTTAATTCTGGTCGTCACTTGTGAATGTGACTAAACTTGGATGTATTCATGCCATCAGATAGAGATTTGTTATATGTTATTTATCCAGAGGTGTCAGTATCATTACCAAAATCCTTGGCATCAGGTATCCATCATACCAAATTCCTTGATTATTAATGACAATTTTTTATATAGAGATTACGAGTGCATTTAAGGGTTAGTTGCTTTTAAATAGTTGAGCATTCAGTTTATTATACAGAGAGAAGTTGAAAAAGATTTCAGAAAGCCCATCTTTTATTGTTCTCAGCTTTCTTCATGTGAACCTTTATTGCAGTCTAAAGCCTGAACCTTTCGACTACTGCATTACATCACCTACAGAAGAGCATCTTCTCTATTTCTCCAACTAAAATATTTCAATTTTTTTTTTCTTTCTTCCATTTTGAATCAATGAAGAAAAATCCAAAATAAACATCATCATAATTTCTCCAAATTGATTGCAACCAAATTGGATTTGAACACTCGAGTGGCTGAGCAGGCATCAATCTAGTTCTGCTCTGTTCTCCTTTCTCTTGACTTTTGGTTGTTGTGAAGTTAATGTCCCTGGAGCACTAGCCCTTAGACATTGATGATGCTCTTTAATGCCTTTTCTTCTTTCCTAAAACGATGCAAACCTCTCCCCGGAGCAAGATGACAGAATCTCTTCGCTACAGCTCCTTGGGAGTGAAAGGTGTTCGCTGATGCGTGTCAGAATTGATAAAGCTCGAGAATGCAGTCATCGCAATGAGTTCCAAATGCTGAATTTGTTGAGTCTTATCAAGAAGTGAACAGGGGCAATCACAAAGTGCAGATAGATAGAAAGAACAAAGCAGAGGTGCAGCAGACTGCCGTGAGCACCAACAACTTGAGAAGACTTGGCTTATCTGAACAGATTCCTACGGATTTTTTTTTTAAAAATACGCTCAAGAAAAAATTGAAAGAAAATTTCAATGGTGGCAAAAAGACGAAATGTTCGCCTCCAGCGCCCTCGCTAATCCGCCCCAAGATAAACATGGAGAGATAAATAACGATGACTAAGAAGATAAGAGATTGAGGGGAGAGATTTTTTATCCACGGTGCAGGGATTTACGTCCCATCAGTCCCGTGGCTCGAACCCAAGACCTTTAATGACAATCTACCAACCCCTTACCATCTCAACTATGCTGTGGAGACAAAATTTCAAGGAATAACGTGACATCGCAATTATAGTGATCCTGACGGGTTCACTGTGCCTCCCATGATATAGTTTGATTCGGAATGACAATCGGAGGTCGCTGATAATATCCAGACGATAATCGAATGTGTACATATTATCTGTCACATTATTTTTTAAAATTTTCTTGAGCGTATCGTAGTTTTTTTGTTTTAATCCAGTTATCTTGGTCGTTGGTCTAACTAATCTAAAGGTGGACGAGTCATCCCCACAAATCGATCATAAGATAAATTTGAAAAAGTACAAGTGGTCCAAACATGCACCCACACAGGTGATTCAAACTCCGTAGGAAATGCTCAACACGAGATTTGGCGCAGACTCTGTTAAAAAAAAATTGCCAACATAAGTGATAGGATTGAGCACCCCATGATTGACACGTAACTAAAGAATCTATGTAGCAAGATCTAATGAGTCTGGACGACTCTCTTTACGTGGCGCCCGAGGCCCCTCGGGAAGGTGGATTCCCGATGATGGGTTGAGTACCCCGTGACAGACACGTGGGCTGAAGAAGCTGAGTGACAAGATGTAGCGAGTCTGAACGACTCTCTTTTCGGAGCTCCCGAGACCCTCTCGGGAAGGGGATCCCCCGGGACCCCCTCGCGGTAGACCCATTCCCGGGATCACCTCGGAAGCCAGGCCCCGAGACCACCTCAGGGAAGCGGAGTGCCCTGGACCCCTCGGGCCAGAAGACCCCGAGATCACCTCGGGGAAGCGGAGCCCAAGAAGCATTCGACCTCAAGTAACGGTCCCCCTTTCCTCGGATCTGCGGATAACCATCACCCATTATCGCGGAGTCATCATGACCCATAAATGTCGCAACGGGCCGAACTTAATGACGGCGTGGACCGTTGCAAAGGTTATCCAGTAACCGACAAACGAGGGGACGTAGCAAAGATCGTGGAGACGCACGAAGGCAGCCGCTGCAGGTATAAAAGGTACTCCAACCCCTCCGGTAAGGGGGTTACGCATTCTCTGCTATACGCATATCTTCTTGCCTTCTTTTCATTTCCTCCATCAAGGCACTGACTTGAGCGTCGGAGTGGGCTCTGCCGGACAATCTCCGGCATGTTCCTCTAACGCTCGTGTTAATCTCGTAGGGTGTGAAGTTCTTCCTTCAACGTCAGCGTCTGCGTGGGCTGAACCCTGGTAACTGGCCGTCGACGTCGATTCCTTCCGGAACAAGTTTGGCGCCGTCTGTGGGAAACCAGTAAAGTACCAAAAGGAGCACCGATGACAGAGCCGACGGGACAACCCATTGTCCTGACAAAGGAGGAACTGGATCGCTTGGTGGTCAACGCCATCAAAGAGGCGCTCGAACATCACCAAATCGAGCACGCCACCTCACAGTGAGGTGTTTCTATGCGGGAGGAGATCCCCAGAGTCTCCATCTCGCACCCTCAACCGCGAAGATCCGTCACACCACCGGGCGCGACGCACCGGAGCAGCCTCAGACCACTGGCGAGACTCTCCCGGAGACATTGAGAAGACCAACTCGGTAGCCTCTAGTGCGCTGAGACATGAAGATGGACAGGGGAAGAGGGAGGAACCTAAGGCTCCCTCTACTCCCTTCTCATTTGAGATTGTCGAAGACCCATTCCGAAGCAGTTCCGCGGGCCTGAGATTGCTGATTATGATGGAAGACAGATCCGGAGGATCATGTCTGCAAGTTTAAAATGCGGCGCTCCTACACCAGTACACCGACGGTGTGAAGTGTCGGGTGTTCTTGAACACCCTATCTGAGGGCAGCCCAACGATGGTTCTAGCGGCTGCCCTCGGGTTCTATCAGCTCTTTCATGGAGTTTAGAACCGCTTTCCTCCACCACTTCGCCAGTAGCCGTCGTTATCAAAAGACGACGCTCAATCTCTTCGCTCTTAAGTAGAAGCCGAAAGAGCCGCTCAAGGAGTACATCCAACGGTTCAACCGGGGTGACACAAGATGTGCCAAGTGCCACGTCGGAAATCCTCATCAGTGCCTGTACCCAAGGGCTCTCGGAAGGGGATTTTTTCCGATCATTAGTGAAGAAGCCACCCGCTAGCTTCGATGATCTGCTGGGGCGTTTGGTCAAGCACATTAACGTGGAGGAGGTGCAATTCGCCCGACGCAAGGAATCAGCTGGGGTCCCCCCTCAAGCCGTCACCCGGTCCGAGAGGAGGGAACCCCCAACCCTAGCCCAAGGAAAAGACCTTCACCTAGGGAAGGACCAGTGGGCTGGAAGGCGAAAGCTGGTCGAGATAGTGGATACCGAGCAACCGGAGCCATTGATGAAGTACTGCGGTTTCCATGGCAGTATGACACACTCCGCCGAGGAGTGTCATGCCTTGAAGAAAAAATTGAGTGAGGAGGCAGACCCCAAACCTCAGAAGAAGTGGAAGAAGACAGGGTATCACCGGAATTCCCCTTGGCGAAGCTTTTCTCCTAGACGGAGGCAGTCAGGAGAAAACGAGACCCGACACCGGTCCCGATCTCGGTTAAGGGGGAGGAGCTGGGGGCCAACACCCCGTAGGTCTCCCTCCTTGGAAAGAGACCCCCGGAAGGGTAATGCCCCTACACGCGGCCTTTCCTCTAGACATGTGGGTGTTATCTTCGGAGGGCCACTAGGGGAGATTCCCATCGGGCCAGGAAGTCTAACACCCGGCGTCTGGAGAACTATGCAATTGGGATGAGCCGGAGCCAGGATCATGGTCCTACGATCTCGTTCGGCCCCAAAGACTTGGAAGAGGTGGAAGCTCCCCATGAAGACGCCTTGGTGATCCTTGCCCGCATCACCAACTATGAGGTCAAGCGCATCTTCGTGGACACATGAAGTTCCGTGATCATCTTGTACAAGGCTGCTCTGGATCAGATGCAGATCGACGAGGATGAACAACTTCCGGTCTCGACCTCGCTGTTCGACTTTACCGGGTATCGAGTACAACCGATAGGGTAAATCACCCTATCGCTATCGTTGGGTAGCGACGTGCTCGAGAGGACTAGGAGGACATCCTTCTTGATCGTGGTCGCTCTCTCATCCTACAACGCCATCTTAGGCCGCCCGACGCTCAGTGTCTTCCAGGTGGTGGTCTCTGTCTACTACCAGAAGATAAAATTCCCGATTGGCGACCGAGTGGCTGAAGTCAAAGGGGACCAACTGATGTCTCGGCGATGCTACAGTGGGGAAGTCAGATCGGAGAACTTGAGGGTGCAGGAAGACTAACTGGAGGAAGCGGCCATTCATAGAAGGACAGGAACGAAAGGCTCACGAAGCTAGAATAGACTAACTGTCTTCAGTCCGGTCACCCCCGGTAAGATGTGTGTCGCATACTATGTACTTGCCTATGTGTTCTTGCTGCCTTGCAGTGAATTCATGAAATAAAGAAACATGCTCTCGCACAAGTACCAGTACGTCAAACAAAAACCCTAATACCTCGCGGTGCTGCGGATGCCCGGGGTACTTAGGCTTGGTCTGGGTGCTACGGACGCCCAACTAAGAAACCAAAACCCTAATGCCTCGCTGTGCTGCGGATGCCCGGGGTACTTAGGCTAGGTCTGGGTGTTGCAGACGTCCAACCAAGAAACCAAAACCCTAATGCCTAGCGGTGCTGTGGATGCCCGGGGTACTTAGGCTTGGTCTGGGTGCTACGGACGCCCAACCAAGAAACCAAAACCCTAATGGCTCGTGGTGCTGTAGATGCCCGGGGTACTTAGGCTTGGTTTGGGTGCTGCGGACGCCCAACCAAGAAATCAAAACCCAAATGCCTAGCGGTGCTATGGATGCCCGGGGTACTTAGGCTTGGTCTGGTGCTACAGACGCCCAACCAAGAAACCAAAACCCTAATGCTCACGGGCTGTAGATGCCCGGGGTACTTAGGCTTGGTTTGGGTGCTGCGGACGCCCAACCAAGAAACCAAAACCCTAATGCCTCGCGGTGCTGCGGATGCCCGGGTACTTAGGCTTGGTCTGGGTGCTACGGTCGCCCGACTAAGAAATAAAAACCCTAATGTCTCGCGGTGCTGCGGATGTCCGGGGTACTTAAGCTTGGTCTGGGTGCTACGGATGCCCAACCAAGAAACCAAAACCCTAATACCTCGCGGTGCTGTGGATGTCCAGGGTACTTAGGCTTGGTCTGGGTGCTAAGACGCCCAACCAAGAAACTAAAATCCTAATACCTCACGGTGTTGCGGATGCCCTTAGGCTTGGTCTAGGTGCTACGGACGCCCGACCAAGAAATAAAGACCCTAACACCTCGCAGTGTTGCAGATGCCCGGGGTACTTAGGCTTGGTTTGGGTTCTATAGACGCCCAACCAAGAAACAAAACCCTAATACCTCGCGGTGTTGCGGATGCCCGGGGTACTTAGCTTGGTCTAGGTTCTACAGACGCCTGACCAAGAAATAAAAACCCTAATACCTCGCAGTGCTGCGGATGCCCGGGGTACTCAGGCTTGGTCTTGGCTGGGTGCGCTAGATATCCAACTGAGATCTACACAACCCCTACCTGGGAACTGGAGGAGGGTCGAGGACAGGAGGTTAATGCACGCAACCTACTCGACATGAAACAAGCATCCTCAGTTATGGTAAAACTAGCAGAATATCTGGTTATTGCTCGAAGCGCTTACACAACAGAAATAACAAGTGTTTTCCTTCATCTTTACGGAAAATACATTGACAATGACATCTCAAAAAGGAATACAAAGAATAGGGGATACAATCAATGGATCCAGTAGAGGAGATCACTCCTTTGCCCGGGTTCTTCCCTATCGCTTCAGCATCCCCGCATGGTCACGTAGCCCGGAACAAAGGGGAAGAGAAGGGGGAGCAGCAGCTACAACTCCTCCTCGGATGACACACTGCTCCAGGCCCGACCAATGTTCGATGACCAAAACTCAGGGAAATGGGCAATCAGGCGGGGGCGAGCAACCGGGGAGGGGCAGAAGATAAACCACCAGGAGATGCTCTCAGGTAAAACAAATGATATCATTTCTGCCATTCTCCCCGACGAAGCATGTAAGGTATTTTTCGAACTCTCCGGTGAAACATGAGGTTCCTTCTCCGCCGTGCTCTCCTGGGAAAGATGCAACATCATCTCTGCTATGCTCCCCAGTGATGCCGAAAACCCCTGGTAGAAGGGGGACGATGGAGGATGTATCGGAAGGTGGTACGCTTCATAGGGGACTCTGGGAGCGCCTGACTTAGCCCGGACAGACGGGACTTCGCACCCCTTTGGGTGGTGAACCTCCTCCGTTGCCGAGTTCCCCTCCAGGCTGCAACCTCTTTTCCCTTTCTGGTCCATGAGAATGGGAAGGAAAGATGGATGAGAACGAACGCATTGGCCTTCCACCTTTATAGAGGGGGCTGCCCATCCGCATTTAATGCAGGCACGACGCAGGAGCAGTAATAGACGCTAATCCAAAAGCGTCGCGTTGATTGGTATGCCTTTGCGGCGCCTGGGAATTCACAACCCTTTATAGGTTAATTCAAGGGATTGCTTGTGGTCCGGAGACTACGGTTCGGAGGCCGCAAACACTCAATAGAGAAAGGAGTCAACATGTGTCCCACATAAGAGTAGCCGTGGGCTTGGTAGTTAGGCCTACGGGGTTATCTTGGGGAGATTCGTACCCAGGATCAGACCCGAAAAACCTCTGAAGACGCCTGACATCACAGGAGGTGCTGGGTCCCTAGAACCAACCCAAGGGGATGCAGGGGACGAGCAGTGGCTCTCTGACTCCCTTACCCCAGGGGCTGAGGGGAAATGCCCATTCTTCAAAAAAGTTAATCTGCTATCTGCCCCTATAGTCAAAGGAAAATACCGATCCTTCTACTCTCTTAGCCCTCGAGACGAAGACGAATGATACAGGGAGCCAAACGCAAAAGCATGCACAGGATAGTAAGGCAAAGAGATATTTTCATTATAATCAAAACGGGTACATCGGGGTCAAGCTCCCAGGTAACAAATAATCTTACAGCTCTTTGTCCTCCGGAGAGAGGTCTTCCTAAACTCGGCCGACGCTCATGAAGCCCAGGTTAGCATCCGGAGGCAAAAGTTGGGCCTTCTTCAGCTGGTCGATGGCCCCTTGGAAGCCTTGCTTCAAGCACTTCATTACCTGGCCAGCAATGATGTCGTCAAATTCATCCGACTCCAGGTACTTAGTCTTGAAGTCTGCCTCGGCCTCTTTCATGCGGGAAGCCTCAGTAGCCTTAAAGTTGCGCACGTCGGCCTCAGCAGCTTCCTTGTCACGCTTTAGCTAGTCCATCTCAGCAGCCATTTCATCTTGGTCCGCTAAAGCCTCCTTGAGCCTGTTCAAGGTAGCCCATACTTGCGATCGTGCTTGGGCCAGATCCTCCTCGAAGTCAGACAGGCGATCAGCCGCCATCAGGAGGTCGTACTCCTTCTGGGCGAGCTGACGCGCTTGGTCCTTGACACGTTCGTTTGACCTCCCGGCCGAGGCCTCTAGAAGGCGGATATCGGTCGACAACTTCTTCTCCTTCGCTTAAAGTTGGTCCTGCTCCCGAGTCACCCGGAGCAGGTCGTTGGTGACGACCACAGCCTTCTCGGACGCCAAACATTCCTGGTGCTGGAACTTTGGAGAGAGGACTCAATGGATAGCAAGGTATCCAGCTAATGCTCCACCTTCGCGTGGAGAGCTCTGCTGACCCCCGCTTGCATAAGTCCCACTCTGTGCTCGTGGTCAGCTGCGACCTTTGCTCTCAGGGCCCGCTGGGTCAAGGCCTCAATCTCGGGCCAGGCGTACAAGCAACGACCAGCTATCAGGCTGTCTTCAGCCGCCTATCATTGCACTAAGGAATTATAGAGCATACAAGAAAACAGCCTATGTACCGGGAACACACACCTTCAAAAGGGACTCACGGAGAGTGGTGAGAGGCCCCGCAGAGACTTGCATGGCTTCCCCCTTGAGACCTCGAGGTGTTAACTCGGCTCTCGAAGGCAACGAGCCCCTGCGCAGAGGAAGTAGGTGGACAATAGGAGCTCCGAGTGGCAGTGTAGAAGGGCCGGAGTCGCCCTCCTCAGAGCTGGAAGTCCCCTCGGAAGAAAGGCCCTCGGCAGGAACCTCCTTCAACTGCACCGGGGGGAAAGATTGCATGGAAGCCTTCAACGCCGCGTCTAGCCTTTTTTGAAGGCGGTCAAGTTGCATTCGGTATTGGGTGGGCAATGGTTTCTTACCCTTAGTGACCTCGGTAGGGTCAACCGAAGAAGAGCCGGAGGCCTGACCACCTGCCTCCGGAGCGGCAGTCGACGGAAAAGGTGGAGATAGGGGAATAGCTTCCCCACCATCGGAAGGTGGAACATCCTCCTCAGGGACAGATGGAAGGGTGCTGGGGACGCAACCTTTTCCATTTGGGGCCTGAGCTTTCCGAAACCTTCCTCTTCTGCCGACCAGAGAATTGGGTTGTTGAGGGGGCAGTAGGGGGTGATGACCCCTCGGTGACCCCCTCCGGATGGACGACAGCTGTGGGCGGGTCATCCTCTGAATGGACACCCACCTCTGGGTCAACCGATGGATCGGAAGTCCCCCGGTCAACAAACGACGGAGGCACAGTAGGAGCCTCCGCCCGTTCTGACGAGGCATACTCACTGGATGATTCGACAGTCCCCTCCGAGGACTCGGTGGAGCAGAGGGTGCACCAGGAGTACGGGGGGAGGATCCAGAGCCTCCTTGTTGGCTTCCTCCCACTTGATAAGGTCGGTGCATCGCTCTTGGAAATATGAGTTCCTCTGCAATAACCAGGCAAGAGGATATCAGTTAGAACTAACAAGCATTGATGGACAAGATGAACTTACCGAGGCTGGGGCTAATCCGAGTCACTTTAGGGCTAAGGCTCGCTCGGTATATGAGCTCCTCACTCTACACCAGACCTGAGCCATTGAACTCCATGCCAGAGAGTACATTCCTGGTGCGTTGGTAGGCTGGACCCTGGAGAAAATTTCCTAGGGAAGGAGGAGTAGGCAGATCCTCCGTCTAACGGAGAGGACTGAACGGTTGCGTAGGCAGTCGAATGAAGAAGAACTTCTCTTTCCACCCTTTGTGCGAGGAAGGGAACCCTCCTAGAAATCTATGGTCGGGACGCGCCGAAAAGCTAAAAGCCCCTCGCAAGCTGATCGGAACGAAGAATGAATGGAATAGGCGAGGGTCGGGGGAATGTCGAAGAGCTTGAAGATAATGTACGCTCCGCTCATTTGAGCGAAGGCGTTGGGAGCCATTTGGTGGAGGGGGATATCAAAATAGGAGGCCACATTCATGAAAAAAGAGGAATGGGGAAGCGGAGCCCCGACTCTACTTACCCCAAAAAGAAGGTAAAGAAACCTACAGGAGGCTCCACCGGCGTCTGGTCTACTTTAGGGATCACCACCGCCATCTCGGCCAGAATGTCGTAGGCCTCAATGGCTGCCTGCAGAGCCTCCGGCCTCACTCTCGAAGAGGCAGACTCATACCACTCTGCTCGATAACCTTCCATGGTTCCTAAGGGAAAAGACAAGAAGGAGGCAGAAGACTTACGTTAAAAAGAATCCTTAGAGAAGAAGACGAAGACGAGGTGCACCAAGCAACGAAGCCAGAAGGTGACCGAACGTCTTCGCCTCCCCTTCTTATACAGAGGAAGTCGCCCGCATGTGTGCAATGGGGCAAGACATGTGGAAGGCAAGGAACCGCCACATCGGGGTAGCACCATGGAACAACCGCTTGACGTGAGCCTGCTACAGTTGTGCACGTCAGTAAGAGGTCGCGAAGAGAGCAGTTGGGGCACGTGGCGACGAGGAATTCGCGAAGGGACTTTATCGCCATTAAAGAGCGCCATGCGCCTTTATGAAGGATGGACAGGTATCATTGCAGTACCTCGAAAGCCATAGAAGCCTTTTTGGGAAGACAAAACCAAAGAGGGATTGCCTCGAGACCCGAGGCAAATTCTACAATCCTCGGACCCAGTATAATCGCCAAGGGGGCTGTAAAGGGTGCAAGAACCCACTAGAACATAGTGTTGGATTGATAGAACCGATAGAGGGGGGGTGAATATCGGTATTCGTTTTTCGGAAAATTAAGAGCAAGTGCATAGCGGAAAGAAAACAATAACACAGAGACGCAGTCGTTTTTACTTGGTTCGGAGCCTGGGTCTACTCCTACTCCAAGGCCCACGGTCGTTGACCGTTTACTTTGGGCAATTCTATATTAGATGCAAAATAGTTTACAAAGGATTACAGAATTAAGTACAGTAAACTTTTAAGTAGCTCTTTTACCGACGTCCGGGGTGGTTCAACTTTTTCGGAGCAGCGGGACGTCGTCGACTCGAGTTGGAAGGATTCCGGGGCGCAGCGTGTGAGCAGAAGAGCGTAGCAGCGTCGAGAGAATTGATGTTTTGAAGCCTTGGTCGAGGGCCATTTATATAGGGCCTGGGGGCGCCCGGGACGTCGGGGGCGCCCCCCACGTGTCCTTTGATCCGCCAAAGTCTCGGTCAGCGTCTGATCCCTTTATCTTCGGGATCCGCTTTGACCGGGCGCCCGGAGTGCTCGGGGCGCCCGGATTGACCGGGTCAAAGTTCTATTTTCTGGCTTCGCGAGGGTGTGCTTCGGTAGTTGGCCCTCGGGGCGCCCGGGACGCAGGGGGCGCCCGGGACGCAGGGGGCGCCCGGGAGCGCAGGGGGCGCCCGGGAGCACGGGGGCGCCCGCAGGATGTACTGTCGAAGCATACTTTTTACTTAGGTGTTTTGTGTTCACCTTGGGGGCGCCCGGGACACTCCGGGCGCCCTGGTCAGCTGTAGCCTCATTCCTTTGAGGTTTTCTGAGCTACAGACACACGTTCCTTCGGTCCTGCATCCAGGGTTAGTCCAAAACACAATAATACAATAATTTATTAGGTTATACAGCCTTAGCTGTCTTGGTTCTGACTTTGGTCTCTAAAATGGAGCCCTAGGTCGAACCGACGCCTACTGTTCCCTCGACGGGGAACGCGTCCTCACCTACTCCTCTTGGGAGAATTTACCTGATGCCAACCGTTCCTTTGGTTGGACTTTTGCCCGACGGTCCTTTGTCAGGTCTTGGATGCCGAGCTGCCCTTCGCTCGGTGCCTAGCATTCCTTCGCTAGGGCTTCAGTCCAGGTTGTCCTTCGCCTGGCGCCTAGCAGTCCTTCGCTAGGGCTTTTGACTCTGGCATTCCTTCGCCAGTGCCTAGCAGTCCTTCGCTAGGGCTTTTTACCCTGGCATTCCTTCGCCAGTGCCTAGCAGTCCTTCGCTAGGACTTTTTACCCTGGCATTCCTTCGCCAGTGCCTAGCAGTCCTTCGCTAGGACTTTCCTGCACACTAGAGTAACTTGTTAGAAAACAAGTAAGACTTAACTTTTGACCTCTGTTGCCATTATCAAAACACAGGTTTGACTTGGGTACATTTTGCACCAACACATAGTTTCTTCATCACCAAACTAGTCTGATCAATCAGCAATACTTCCTTCGATCAGACTTAAAGGGAGGGACTTGTGATGGGGTTGAGTACTCCGTGGTGGACATGTGGGCTGAAGAAGTTGGGTGACAAGATGTAGCGAGTCTGAACGACTCTCTTTTCCAAGCTCCCGAGACCCTCTCGGGAAGGGGATCCCCTGGGACCCCCTCGCGGTAGACCCATTCCCAGGATCACCTCGGGAAGCCAGGCCCCGAGACCACCTCGGGGAAGCGGAGTGCCCTGGACCCCCTCGGGACAGAAGACCTCGAGATCACGTCGGGGAAGTGGAGCCTAAGAAGCATTCGACCTCAAGTAACGGTCCCCCTTCCCTCGGATCTGTGGATAACCATCACCCATTATCGCGGAGTCATCATGACCCATAAATGTCACAACGGGCCGAGCTTAATGATGGCGTGGACCATTGCAAAGGTTATCTGGTAACCGACAAACGGGGGGACGTGGCAAAGATCGTGGAGACACACGAGGGCAGCCGCTGTAGGTATAAAAGGTACTCCAACCCTTCCGGTAAGAGGGTTACACATTCTCTACTACACGCATATCTTCTTGCTTTCTTTTCATCTCCTCCATTAAGGCACTGACTTGAGCTTCGGAGTGGGCTCCGCCGGACAACCTCCGACGTGTTCCCCTAACACTCATGTTATTCTCACAGGGTGTGAAGTTCTTCTTCCAGCGTCAGCGTCTGCGTGGGCTAAACCCTGGTGACTGGCCATCGACGTCGATTCCTTCCGGGACACCCGAGAACACAACAAACAGGCATACCCTGGAGACCGACCCGGGAAGACACATGCCCGAGATCACCTCGGGAGGTCGGGTCCTCGATATCACCTTGGGAAAGTAAACGTCCGGGAACCCCCCCCCCGGCCAGAAGACCCCGAGATCACCTCGGGGCAGCGGAGCCCAAGGAGCACTCAAGTAATGATCCCCCTTTCTTCGGATCTATGGATAATCATCACCAATAATTATGGGATAAGTATGACTCGTAATACAGGTCCATTAACGCCTTCATCATTGTAACGGTCCAGATTTAATGGCTGCGTGGACCGTTGCAAGGGTTATCCCGTAACCGATAATTGGGGGGATGTGGCGAAGATCGTGGAGACACGTGTGGTTGCCGCCTCAGGTATAAAAGGTACTCTAACCCCTCCGATAAAGGGGGTTAAACACTCTCTAACTTACACATTCTCATTGCTTTCAGCCATCTCCTATACTGAGGCACTGACTTGGGTGTCAGAGTGGGTTCCACTGGACAACCTCCGGCGTATTCCCATTAACGCTCGTGTTGATCTCGCAGAGTAGGAGCTTTTCCTCTCTCGTTGTCATCCCGGTGGATTGGACTCTGGTGACGGGCTGTCGACGTCGATTCCTTCCGGAACAAGTTTGGTGTCATCTGTGGGAAATCAGTAAAACACCAGAAAAAGCACCGATGGCAGAGCCGGCGGGACAATCCATTGTCCTAACGAAAGAGGAACTGGATCGCTTGCTGGTGTTGGGATCTCCCGGCAACATAAACACACAAATGCAGCGGAAACAAGATCACTCGAGCGATCCATGCGGAAGAAAAACTCGTACGAAGTTTATCTATCTAATAGATCTATCTAAAGTGTATACCTTTGGAGCGTGCCCTTACGTTTATCTTGCTCGTCTAAGTGCCGCCGGATCTCTTGCACGTTCAAACGTCCGTGCCTCTATGCGTATCCACACGGACACGATCTCTTAACTTCGAGAAGAACTACCTTAGTTGTGCTAGCAACTTGAGGTAGTTCACGGAAGCACCAAGAACCCCAAAGGGTTTCGGCCAAGAGGGAGAAGAGAAGGAAGAGAGGAAAGGAAAGGTGACCCCTTCATCCAAATGACAAGTCCCTCTTTTATACTCATCCCATGAATATGAAGAGGTTTTGTCCTTTTAGCTTCCCTTCATTAAAGCCAATAAAGAGCACATCTTCTCATATGACTCTTCAACTTCTTTTCATTCAATGAAGAGAGACTTTTCTCTTTCCTTCATTAAACACTTTAATGAATTAATATCTCATAAGTTCTCGACCAGGGCACCCAAGCTCTCGACCAGGGCTCCCGACCAAGTCTCCCGAGCTCCCGACCAGGTCTCCTGAACTCCCGAAGCATCGTGTCCTTAGTGTGTGACCCAATAGGTTCTCGTAACGTTGGCAATGCGCCTAAACTGCTTTAGACACATAAGTAATGAGCGGCATCTAGCAATGCATCATTGCTACCCAAGTAACAAGAAAAGTCGAGATCCGACTTAACCTTCGTGATTATGATAATGTATAACCTTGTCCTTCTATCCCTGATATCTAGATTGACCAATGAGGCATAGACCGTGTCATCCTCGATCAATCTTTGTGTTTCTTGCTCCCCGAGTATACTCACTCAAACAAATGAGCTCAATATCTCATATTGACTCATTTGAGCATGACCACGTGTTTTAGTAGTCTTACTCGATCAAGGGGCCCACAGATATCACTCCCGTCATATGGGAGGGATAGATCCCATCTACATCACTCTCATCCCTCCGCATAATCATTATATACCCAGTGATCACCTTTATAATCCACCCTGTTACGGGTGACGTTTGACGATACCAAAGTACATAACTCCTCATGTAGGGAACCGTAGTGACTTCAGGTCTAAGGACTATTCATACTAATAGCCACATAAGAAATTTTATGACACTCATATGACAATCTATAAAACTTTCTCATGGCGAGTCAATTCAGTACACATTCTCTAATGTATACCCATGTGTCAACTTGATATTACATATCCATGACTTGTGAGCTCAAGTCATCAATTGACCTACATGCTAGTCTCCATACATTAATATTGTCCTTGAATATTAATGCTTGACTAGGAATATTTTAGTGTAGTATTCTCTACATCATCTCACTATCGATTCAACCAATAGATATGATGTAGATAAGAACCTACTACTCAAGGATATTTTTTTTTGAATAAAAGAAGGATCTTATTTCAAGAAGAAAGAAATCCATATTAGAAGAGGGGCCAAACCTGACCTTCTAATATAGAATTACAAAGACACATTGTGATTTACAAATTGTAACTCAAAGCCATAAAATTTCCTGAAACAAAAAACCTGTAAAAAAAAAAACCAATGTTCCCATTCCTTCTTCAAAACATTTTTGCCCAGTGAACTAGCAACATGTCTTGTAAATTCTGTCCAAGCTCAAAAAAATACTGTAACATATGAATTCATAACCAAATAGAATTCGATCCGAGTTCACAGCCAACAAAACCAAATTTCCATCTTCTAATTAATTCACATCTATCCGAGTTAGCACATTTCCGACCTCGTCAAAATCCAACAGTTTTAATTCCAGAACTCTATCAGAAAACCAGCAGAGATTGATTCTGTATTCAAATTACGGCGCATATAATATTTCAAGAACATTTGATACATAATCTTCATACTTTAGCTCCATCAGCTCATAAACAAATAGAATCAGGAAAACCATCAAAACATATAGAGCTTTAAAAAAGCCAAAAAAGACAGAGGAATACTTTCCAGAACTCTATCAGGAAACCAGCAGAGATTGATTCTATATTCAAATTGCAGCACATATAATATTTCAAGAACATTTGATACATAATCTCATACTTTAGCTCCATCAGCTCATAAACAAATAGAACCAGGAAAACCATCAAAACATATAGAGCTTTAAAGAAGCCAAAAAAGACAGAGGAATATTTTTGAGAAAACCAGCAAAGGATCAAACCCAATGAGCATAGATCTAGAAAAACCAGTAACCACTTCCCGATTTGATACATTTTAAAAAGACCACCATGCTTTATAAAGGAAACCAACAAGTAAGTTCACATAATATATTCAAGAAACCCAATGACCATCTTTGAATCATTAATCACTTTTGGATTAACCGCATATTTTCCAGCTTTGAGACAACATACTTTCCAGCTCAACAGCAACTTTTTTAGCTTTAAAATTATCTCCAAACATGAAGAAAGTCCCATTGCCTTATAAATGTCCAGAAAACCAGAAATCTGAATAAAAGAAAACTATCTCAGATCTTGCAGTTATATGATTGACTTACTGGTCAATCTAATATATGGCAAGCCTAGTTTATCAATCTTGCAGATGCCATATAGAATTTTATCCTCCTACCATTCTGTTATGATTTTTTCTGCATTGAGACCAAAAGCTTGATTTGCAAGATGATCTGCCGCTGCATTTGCTTCTCTATAGACATGGGTACAACTTACTTTGTACTTCCTGATCAATTGTTTAATTCTTAAAACTATCTTCCGAAATTCCCATCCTACCATCGAAGACTTAATAATCTTCAAAGCAACTAAAAAATCAGACTCAAGCCAAACTGGCCAGAGATTGTGATCAACACACATCTCTAAACCAGAAAGGATTGCCACCAATTCTGCCATTATATTAGTGCCAAAACCTAGAGTACCATATTTAGCCATTATGAGGTGACCTTCATGGTCTCTAACAATTGCTCCATACGATGCTATCCCTGGATTACTCTTTGAACATCCATCCGTATTCAATTTGAAACTTCCAAGCCTTGGCTTTCTCCAATGCACTACTGCAATTGTATTTCTAGTTTGTATGCTGAAATCCATTCTCCAAGCCATGGCTACCGGCCTGCATCCTGTCCAATGCTTGAAATTAATAATTCCTGCAGCTTTCCCCTTATGAAGGTAATATATCACATTTTTACAGATCTTTTTCACTTCCATTTTAATTTCACGATGCTTAGCATCATTCCTAGCAATCCAGAGATACCATATAATTAAAAAAGGAACTACTTCCTTGATGTGTCCACCTGTCGACCAATTTTGGCCGAATTTCCAAACCTCCCAAGGAAAATGTCTGCATAATGAGAAAGCATTAGTCAAATAAGACCATACCTCCTTTGCTATTGGACCATAAAAAAATAAGTGATCCCACGACTCCAAAGAGTTGCAGCATTGACATTTAGAAACTAAGGTGATTCCTCTTTGTTGTAAGATAGTATCCATAGGGAGCCTTTGTTTCTGAAATCGCCATGCGAAAATAGAAATGTTTGGAGAAAGAATACCACTCCAGATTACAGATCTAATCGAATCCATAAACTGAACCTGCCGTAAGATATTCCAAGCAGATTTTAAAGAAAAAGTTCTATCCATCGCAGGTTTCCATACTATCTGATCAAAATCCTCCTGCCGTATAGGAAATCTGGTTATTTCTGTAACTGCAGTTTTTGATAATAGAGGTCTGAGTTGATGCAACTTCCAGTCCCCATTTTCCATAAAATCTGCTATCAGTGAGTCAGGCTTTCCAGACAAAACACTGGAATGGTATAAAGGCCCACTATCCAGCCAATTATCAAACCAGAGATTAAGTTTACCCTCTCCCAAAATCCAACCAATATTTGGCTCTGCTAGACTACGAATTTTTAACAACCTACGCCAACATGAAGAAGCATTGCTTTTAACAGGAACAACAACTGGATGCATCTTCCTATAATACATCCTTTTAAGATAAATTGCCCATGGAGTTGCTTGTTCTCTGAATCTATACCATAACTTAACTGCCATTGTTGTACTAAAATCAGCCAAACTCCTTACTCCTAAACCCCCTTCCAATTTCGATTGACATGCCTCCTTCCAAGCTATCCAATGCATTTTCCTATTCGAATCCGATGAACCCCAGAAAAAATTTGCAAAGATCATCTCCAATTTATGAAGTAGAGACAATGGGGGAAGGAGCACTTGTAACAAGTATAATGGCATAGAACTCAGAACTCTTTGAATTAAGATTAGCCGACCACCATGCGAGAGCTTTGATAAATTCCAGCCAAGTAACTTCTTTCTTATTTTATCCAGCAAAGGTTGATAATATGCCATCTTTTTATTACCACTAAAGATGGGAGTTCCCAAATAGATTATCAGCCAAGATTCTTCTGCAAATCCTATAATCCCAGTAATTAGATTCCTGCGTGTTTCTGTGATGCTTCTTGATGGATATACCAAGCTCTTTCCTGCATTTATGGCTTGTCCCGATTGTACCTCATACGAACTAAGAAAGGTCTTAATCTTTTTAACACAATCAATAGAACCATTCATGAATATCATGATATCATCAACATAAGCTAAATGAGAGACTTTCATGTCACAACCCGTGGCAAACCACATTCTAGGATTTTTAGTGTAAAATTCTTCTAATCCTCTAGAAAAAAATTCTGCAGCTATAATGAATAAAAATAGGGAGATAGGATCTCCTTGTCTAAGCTCTCTTTTTGCCTGAAAAAAACCTGAAAGATGGCCATTAATACGAACCGAAAACCAAGAATGAGTAACATATCCTCTAATAAGATTAATGAAAGAATTTGAAAAGCCAAAAGCTAGCATTATTCTAAACAACAAACTCCACTGAATGCGATCAAAAGCTTTAGCCATGCCCAATTTGAGAATCAGATTCCCCCCCCCCTCCCCCCCTCCTCGCATGAAAGTTAAGCTTATGGTTTAATTCTTGAGCAAGAAGAATGTTATCTGAGATCAGCCTTCCCTCCACAAAACCACTCTGTGCAGGAGATATTATCTTAGGTAGGATCTTTCTCAGTCTATTAGCCAAACACTTAGAGATAATTTTATAAGAAACATTGCAAAGGCTAATTGGTCTGAAATTTTGCCAACTTTGCGCATTTTCCACTTTTGGTATCAATACAATAGTTGTAGCATTCATCCCCTTTGGCAGAGGCTCTCCTTTGAAAAAATCTACCACTGCTTGGCATACATCTTCTTTAATAATGTCCCAACAAAAAACATAAAAGAAAGCTGAAAAGCCATCTGGTCCAGCTGCACTATCTTGATCTATTTCTCCAATAACATGTTTTATTTCCTCCATGGTTGGCAACACTGTCAAATCTGCGTTCTCCATATTATTAATGAGCATAGGAATGTGACTCAAATCCGCTACTCCATCATCAAAGCTTTCACCTGTTAACAAATTTTCAAAATATTTAGCCCCCGAAGCTTTAATTTGTTTCAGGTCATCTAAGCAATTCCCTTCATCCCATATCCTAAAAATTCTGTTAGCCATCTTCCTTGTTTGCACCAAAGAGTGAAAAAATTTTGTATTTCTATCCCCTTCTTTCATCCATTTAACTGCTGCTCTCTGCCTCCAAAAGTCTTCTTTCATTTGCATGGTTTTGAAAAGATGTGCTTGACACTTATTTCTATTAACTTTATTCTCCTCCGATGGGTCCGAGTCAAAATTCTTCTCTGCCTCTGAAAATTTATCTTCTGCCCTCTGAATATTATCATGAATATTTCCAAAAACTTCTTTATTCCACCATTTCAAATGATTTTTAAGCCTTTGCAGTTTGAATTGCAATTTGTATAATCCAGAACCATAGCTAGGCAGATTCCAATTCAATCTCACAGTTTGCATAAAACCGTGATGTCTCGTCCACATCCTTTGAAACCTATAAGAAGCTATAGGTTTTCCAAAGCTAGGAAAAGAGATCAACAGCGGGCAGTGATCAGACGCCGCCCGACTTAAATGCTCCACCCTAACTGAATAACCATGATCTTGCCATGATGTTGAAAGCATAATTCTATCTAGCCACTTCCACACTTTTTTGTTTGTCCAGGTAAAAGGATCTCCTACAAATCCAGCATCTTGGAGCCCCATGAACATTATAAAGTTATTGAAGTCTTCTGTTGCCCCAGACCTATTAATACATCTTGCAGAATGTTCTTGTGCATTAGCAATGACATTGAAATCTCCACCAATCAACCAAAGCTCCTCATTAATTGGCTTGATATTCTCTAGCCTCTCCTAGAGTTCATATCTGTTTTCCCTGGTGCACTTTGCATACACTACCGTGATTAATATATCAGCAGGAAAAAGAGCAGACTTCAAAATAAGATGAAGAAATTGTTCATGGTCTACCAACTCCTTACAAACTATATTTACATCATGAGCAAACCAGATTTTCCCCGAGCAATTTGAAATAATAGAAGCAAAGCCCAATCTATTTGACATGATATTGGCATCCAAAGCTATTAAAGGTTCTAAGATTCCAAGAAAATTCAAGTTGAAATGCTTCTTTAAAAACAAAATTCTTCTAAGAGAGGCTGCATTACCTATTCCCCTAATATTCCAAATCATACCTGCCATCTAATGGATTGCAGAGGGGGAAGCTTGCATTGCCTTTGTTTTGCTCCTGGTAATTCGTTGGAATTCTCCTAGGTGAGCATTTATGCTTTGTATGTCACCAACCTGAATAGACATAATATTTGTATCCAGAGGTAAAGAAGAAGATCTTCTCAACTGCCCTACTCCCTCATCACCAATTTCAGATTCCACCATAAAAGATTTAGACATGGTTTCTCCATCTGCTTCCACTAGTAGCATAGATCCTTCAGAAGTTCCCTGCAAATTCTCTGGTTGCACTAATTTCAGGACCTTTTGCTTTTCATTCTGATTTCTCTTTGATACTGCAACTACCTCAGCCTCCTTTACATGCAAATTTTCAACTGATTTCTGTACATTCCTAATTTGACTATCAACAATATCATCAAAACTATTATTCTTTCCATCTGCTACAAACCCTTCCTCCTGTATCAAGCCTTCATCTATTACATCCAAAACCCCTTGGTCTTCCTCATCCAAAGCATCCAGCATCTGAAATTTATTGTCATTCCTCTCCCTCTCTTTTTCTCCAGCAGTTTTGGCCTTGTCAATCTCCCCCTTTTTACTCCAAACTTGTTTGTCAGCCATATGCATGTTAGTAATATGAGATAAGTGTCCTAAGCCAATCGCCTTATGATTGTAAATATTTATTTTAATAAATGAAAATTCACTATTTGAGTATACATGTTTGTGTATTTGATTGGGATCTTAAACTCATTTACTGAATGTCCGCAATACAATTCACAGCATGAGAGAATTTGTGATGAATTCACAACTAGTGATTATCTCTACATGTGCAATTGTGAAGTATTAAAAATATCCCTAGTCGATGAATTGATAAAAACGGACACTATCAATTCTGTTGAGACTAGCATGGGTTATTCTCTAATCAGCTGATTCTCACTGGCTGGTGACATTGGGATGTCCGGAGATAAACATGAATGCTAGTTAAGGGAACTAGTTCATTGGAGTGACTGACAGTAAACTTCACATGGTAGTCTATATATAGACATGTCAGTGAAGTTCTTACTACAGCTTAAGTGCGATGATCCTTTGACTTGCGGTGTTCAAGTCATCTTGGTCATGGAGACTTATACTTTAACATCTTAAGCAAGCATCTCCAAGGAGGTGTTGACCCAGGATGGTTGGGTATAAGCCGAAGTGCCCGAAGATGTTTGAACAACCTACAAAGGATTCACCACTCCTTGCGAGGAGATGTATACCCAGGCCTATCGTCGGATTGTTACTCAAAGCCTCTGGCCAGAGCATGTCATGTTTAGAGTATGAGTCTCTTAAATACATGAGAGTAATTAGAAATCCAAAGGACGAGAGAACATTACTTGGGCTAGGTGTGACGTAGTCAGCCTAGTGGGGACTGACACACACAGACCATGTCTTGAACCAAGTGGGTATAAGATGGTGAAAGGAATGAGGCACGATTCATTAGAGCTGCTGAAGGGTTTCAGAATTATTTCTGAGGTCAACCGTTGATCTTTCGATTAATTGGGGGTCATGATGTACTACTAGGTGTCACTCATGATCGTTCTATAATTGGTTGATTATAGACGGCCAACATAAATCGAAAGCCTATTTAGTCACGCGCACTACGAGTAATCCAAGGGATTTAAAACGAGTTGAAAATTGGATTTTCTGATCAAGAGAAATAAGTCGAATCTGAATTAATCAGAGGCGTAACGGAAGCTTAAAATGGCTAAGTCTTTTGAAGGCTTATTGGGCGAATTAAATGAGTTTAATTCGCGAAGGTTTGGCTTGATGTGGCCGGCCAAAGAGGGTACCCACCCTCTTTGGTTTGGCCGGCCACTATAAGGAGAGAAAACCAATTTATTTGGTTTATTTTATAAAATAAATCAAGCGTGATTTGTTTTATAAAATTATGGATAAATAAATTTATATATAAAGAAATTTATATAAAGAGATTTATATAAAAAAATTTATATAAAGAAATTTATAGAAATTTATTCTCTTTATGGAAATTAAAATGAACCATGGATCGGTTTATTTTAATTTTATAAAATCAATTATGAATTGATTTTTCCATGATAAGAAAAATTTATAAAGTTCTTGTAAATTTTATTCCATAATAAAAGGAGAGATGTATTTGTTTTATTATAAATTTAGTTATAATAAAACTTGGCATAACGGAATAATTCATAAGAAAATTTATAGGATAAATTTTTTATGAAAATTTATTCCGTTAAAAGAGGAGACTTGGCGATAGAGAGGCTACTATATAAAGGAACCAAGGCTAGGCTTGAATTCCACAATTGAATTATCAAGAGATTAAGAAGCCCTCTCTCTCTCTCATACTCTCCCTCTCTCTCTCTAGGGTCGGCGCCCTCCCTCTCTCTCTCTAGGGCCGGTGCCCACCCTTTCTCTCTCTAGGGCCGGCGCCCCTTCTCTCTCTAGGGCCGGCGCCTCTTTCTCCCTCTAGGGCCGGCGCCACCTCCCTTGCCGTGAGCCACCACCAAGACGAAGCGGGTCGCGACTCCTTCCCTTCACGGAATCTTAATTCCGTTATTTGGTGGTTAGTTTCTATCTCTCTCTCTTGATATTCTAGTTGTGCCTTTAGAGAATCTAGTAGTTCTCGTCAGCACAAAACTCGTGGCTTTGCGAAGTCATCCCGAAGAGAACTCGGCGTGGACGCGAATAGAGGCGGAGCTTCCAAGGGACGCTACGGTTGGATCTCGTCCCTTACTTCGAGTTACGCGAGGTATTGAGTAAATTAGTTTACTTTCTGCAAAATTTTAATTTATGATCATGTCCACACACCATAAGGTTGCATGTTAGATACGTGGTTAAAAATAATTTGAGAAATTATTTATGCTAATTCTTCCGCTGCACGTAAATATTTTAAAATTTACGAACCCGTATCCTTGTCAACGTGCACCCGGTCCCAACAATGCAAACGTCTACCCCTGACTTCCTTGAAAGCATCATTCCCCAAGATATCTGTTAAATTTCCTTGAAACTTAACATTGTGCCAATTGGTATGCTCCAGCCCAGAATCTTCAAACCTTTGTTCTTCATTTATACTCCTCTGATTTGGGGCAGCTTCTACTGCTTTTTGCTTATCATCCTTCCATTCAGTCTTTGGCTTGTTGCCTAGCGTGTAACAATCATTAATCGAGTAACCCAAATGCATGCAATGTTGACAATATTTGGGGAGTTTTTCAAACACTACGTGCTGAATTCTCTTTTCTGCTCCTATACCAATCCAAAATTCTTCAATCTTTGGCTTAAGAAGATCAATTTCCACACAAACCCTTGCCATTGAAAGCCTCAATCCATCTGCTGTAGCTTCATCCAGCTTGATTGGCTTTCCCACTACACGAGCAATGGAGAAGAGACTTCGTTTGTTAAAAAGGTGAATTGGCAAATCTGGAAGTTGTATCTATACAGCACCAATGAGGATTCTGCCTCATATGAGAAGTAAGGAGACCATTTGAAAATCCTTAATGGAATCCCTGCAATCATCCAAATACCTCTTGTCCATAACCTTGCCATATCCTCATTAGAGTTTAGATGAATAAAAATATATCCTGATCTCAGGAATTTTATATTGTACAAGCTTGAAAGCCCTAAATTCCTAAACGATTGCAACACTACAGCATAACTTGGGCGTAATCCTGAGAACTTTCCAATCAAACAAAACTTGAAAGGCTCCGCCAGATCTACTATCTCTTCTTCAGTGAAGAATACTCTTGGCTTATCATTATAAATCATGATCGGCTTATAATCTTCTCCAATATCTTCGAAATTCTTCTTTATGGCTCGAGGCGAAACCGGTTTAACCACTGATGCATAGGATGGTTTGACTGCCACAGGAGAGGAATTCACGGGAGGCGGAGGATTTGGAGGGATGGAAGAAGAGGGGAAAGACATCGTCGGCTGCCAGAAGCGCCAGCGGTGGCGAACGGCGCAGAAGCACCCAAGTCAGCTAAAATTGCCCACGAGTCGCCCACGAGTCACCCACGAGTCAGCTCAATTCACGAGTCACCCGTCGGCGGTGTGGTTGCCCTCGAAATAATTAATTATCTCCTTACTACTCAAGGACATTATTATACTTAGTTATTTGACACAAGTATAAAGTAAGTATAATAACCAACATGTCTTTATTAATGATAGAACATGATACAAAAAAGCCTCTAGTCAATCATCACATAATTGGCTCTAGGGCTCCTACTAACAGCTGGCCCATGCCGCCAAAGGGGAGCTCCAACATCACCAAATGGAGCAAGTCGCTTCACGGCGAGGAGTTGCGGGGCAAGAGGAGATCCCCGTGATCTCTGGAGGTCCTAACGGAGGGGACCCCAGCCGAGTGAGGAAGGCTTGCACTTGGCGATTGGAGAACTACGCCATTGGGATGAGGGGTAGTCGAAATCGCGGCCCCATAATCTCTTTTAGCCCTGAGGATCTGAAGGACACAGAAGCCCCCCACGAGGGCGCCCTGGTAATTCTTGTGTGTGTCACAAATTATAAGGTTAAGCGGGTATTTGTGGATATAGATAGTTCTGTGAACATCCTGTGCAAGGCTGCTCTGGATCAGATGTAGATTGACGAAGATGAACTGCTTTCGGTTTCGACCCCGCTCATTGGCTTCACCGGGTACCGAGTACAGCCGATAGGGCAAATTGCCCTATCGCTGTTATTGGGCAGTGGTGTTCTGGAGGGGACTAGGAGGACTTCCTTCTGGTCGTGGATGCTCCCTCATCCTACAATGCCATCTTGGGACGTCCAACGCTCAGTACATTCCAGGCGGCGGTCTCAGTCTACCACCAGAAGATCAAGTTCCCCGTAGACGACCAAGTGGCAGAAGTCAAGGGCTACCGGTTGGTGTCTCGCCGATACTACAACGGGGAAGTCAGATCAGAGTCCCGTTAGAACCCTAAGTCCTATGAAGCCCTGCAAATTGATCTCGCCGATCCGCGAGAGGATGAAGAGCCTAAGGAAAACGGAGGGAAGTTAGGAGCGAGGAGGTCAGATTCACCCTCAACAGAGGGAGGGAGTTACGAGGATCGCCACCGACCTTGCACCGGAGCTCAGAAGTCGTCTTATAGACTGCCTGCAGAGTCATCGAGATGTCTTCATCTGGGTCTCCGAAGGAATCAAAGGGGTCCCACTGGCTCTAGCCATGCATCACTTGCATGCCATCCCTGGAGCCCGACCAGTGAAGCAGAGGCGAAGACACTTTGCACCCGAACAGACAAGACCATCAGAGATGAAGTCAACAAGCTGCTAAGGGTCGGACACATAAGAGAAGTCCAATTCCCGACCTAGTTAGCTAATGTAGTCCTTGTTCCTAAGCCGGGGTAAATGGCGGGTCTGTATTGATTTTTATATTTGAACAAAGCTTGCCCTAAGGATTGTTACCCCTTGCCTCGAATAAATCAGTTAGTAGACTCTACGGCTGGTTGTGAGTTCATTTCAATGTTGGATGCTTATCAAGGTACCATCAAGTTTTGCTCGCTCCTGAAGACCAGGAGAAAGTCAGCTTTGTGACAGCCGACGACACATATTGCTATAATGTCATGCCTTTTGGATTGCGCAACGCTGGGGCAACTTACCATAGGATGATGGACAAAGTCTTTAGGCATCAGATCGGGAGAAACATCAAGGTGTCGTGGACGACATCCTGGTCAAGACTGACAAGGGAAAGGACATGATCGTTGACTTAGAAGAGACGTTCGCCACCCTGAAGGCCAACAAACTGAAGTTAAACCCTGCCAAGTGCCTGTTCAGGGTGAAGAGCGGTCGTTTCTTGGGATACATGGTGACGGAGAGGGGGATCGAGACTAATTCAGAAAAAGTAAAGACTATTCTGGATATGCCTTCCCCTCGCAACTTCAAGGAAGTGTAGCGGCTAAATGGTAGAATCACGTCCCTATCCAGGTTCATCTCCAAGTCTGCAGATAGGACCCTGTCATTCTTCAAGATTCTAAGAAAAGCAGCTAAGTTCGATTGGGATGACTAGTGTGAGAAGACACTCGCTGACCTGAAGGTCTATCTCGCCGAGCTCCCCATCCTCTACAAGCTAGTAGAAGGGGAGACCTTATTTGTCTACTTGTCTGCAGCAGCACAAGCGGTAGGCTCAGCACTCGTCCGAGAAGAAGGCATGGTGCAATACCCCATATACTTCTTCGGACATCTCCTGAAGGATGCTGAACGTGATACACTACATGGAGAAGCTGGCCTATGCCCTGGTCTTAATGGCCTGGAGGTTAAGACGTATTTCTTAGCGCATCCTATCGTGGTTCTTACCAACAGTCCGCTCGCACGAGTCCTCCCCAATCCTGAAGCTTCATGCTGGTTGATCAAATGGACTACGGAGTTAAGTGAATACGGTATTGAGTACCAACCTCGTACCGCTATCAAGGCGCAAGCTCTCTCAGATTTCATGTTGGAGACTGTCCCAAAGCCCGAGGCCGAAGGAGTCTGGAAGGTCTACGTAGACGGGTCTTCCAACAGCCGGCACAGCGGAGTCGGGGTGTTAATGGTCTCCCCATGGGTGACACATTACATTTATCCATCCAGCTCCACTTCAAAGCTACCAATAATGAAGCAGAATACGAGGCGAACTAGCGGGCCTGCAAGCAGCCAAGCACTTGGGGCTACCCAGGTTATTGTACACTCGGACTCCCAGCCCGTGGCACAACAAATAAAGGGCGACTTCGAAGTCAGGTGTGACCGCTTGCAGAAGTATGTAACCCTCTATGAGCAGCTGAAAACCTCCTTTATGGAGGTTATCTTGCTGAAGATCTCCAGGGCAGATAATGTCAAAGCCGATGAACTAGCCAAGCTAGCTAGCTCCATCTCAACCTGGCAGTTGGATGACCTAGTACCTCGGAACGGACAGTGGCACAGATTGGAGAGGAGGCAGAAGGTGACACTATAATCGATTGGAGAGATCCATATGTAGAGTTCCTGCGCAGCGGGAACCTTCCGAGCATGGGCCAAGGAGGCCGACTATTCCGCCGCTGGGCTGCCAGATTCACGTTAGTCGGCGATCAACTATACAGGAGGGCCTTCGCTCGACCACTCCTCAAATGTGTCGGACCAGAAGAAGCCAACTACGTGATGTGGGAAGTACATGAGGGCATTTGCGGGAGCCACATTGGGGGGAGATCTCTGTCCAGGAAGATTATCTTGGCAGGATACTTTTGACCCACTCTCCAAGCCGACACACTCAAGTTTGTGGCCGGATGCGAAGCCTACCAGAGATATCAGCATGTGACGCATCGACCGACCAAGCCCTTGCGAGTCTCTACAGTGTCCTGCCCCTTTGATCAGTGGGGAATGAACATAGTGGGCCCCTTTCCAATCGGGTCGCAGCAGAAGAAGTTCCTGCTGGTCCTCGTGGACTATTTCTCCAAATGGGTGGAAGCTGAGCCTCTGGCACACATCACAGAGGCCGCGGTGATGAAGGTCCTATGGAGGGACATTGTCTGCAGATACGGCATCCCTACAAGCTAGTGTCGGACAATGGAAGGCAGTTTTCCGGAGCAAGCTCAAAGAATGGTGCGAGGGGATAGTAGCGTACCCGTAGGGAAATTGACAAGCCAAGGTCGTTAATCGTGAAATCCTCAGGGGACTCAAGATAAAACTAGATCACGTCGGAGGCAGTTGGGTAGAAGAACTCCCCAGCCTCTTGTGGTCCTACCGTACCACTCCGTCAGAAGGAATAGGCCAAAGCCCTTTTCAGCTGGTGTATGGAGCGGAGGCTGTAATTCCGGTGGAGGTAGGGGAAGAGTCTGTCCGACGACATCTCTATAACAAGGAGGACAATGATCAAGAGCGGTTGATCAACTTAGATCTCGTTTCAGAGGTGAGGGATAAAGTAGCAGCTCGGCTGGAGGCGTATCGACGACTGATGCAACAAACCTACAATCGCCAAGTATTCGCCACAGCTTCGAAGTCGGAGACAAGGTTTGGAAGAGGATCAAACCAGTAGGCGACTCTGACAAGCTGGAACCTCAGTGGGACGAACCTTATGTCATCACCAAAAAGCTCACAGGGGGCAGCTACTATCTGGAAAATGACCAAGGCAAGGGGCTGGAGAGGCCATGGCACGCCAACGATCTCCGCCCTTATCGCACTCGGTGAGAGGTTGAGTTGTTTGCTTAACTTTTGTATTTTTTTTGTTTGCACTGCCTTGCAGTTCAATAAATAAAAGAGCAAATGAAATATTACTTGAAAGGCGCTGAATCCTTACCTGAGTAAAACCCTACTACCTCCGCGGTGAGTAGGCTAGGCCGGGTGCTGCGGATGCCTGGCCAAGAGCTGTAAAACCCTACTACCTCCACGGTGAGTAGGCTTGGACCAGGTGCTGCAAATGCCCGGCCAAGAACTGTAAAACCCTACTACCTCCGCGGTGAGTAGGCTTGGTCCAGGTGCTGCAGATGCCCGACCAAGAGCTGTAAAACCCTACTACCTGCACGGTGAGTAGGTTTGGTCCGGGTGCTGGGATGCCCGGCCAAGAGCTGTAAAACCCTACTACCTCCGCGGTGAGTAGGTTTGGTCCGGGTGTTGCGGATGCCGACCAAGAGTTGTAAAACCCTACTACCTCCGCGGTGAGTAGGCTTGGTCGGGTGCTGCGGATGCCTGACCAAGAGTTGTAAAACCCTACTACCTCCGCGGTGAGTAGGCTTGGTCCGGGTGCTGCGGATGCCCGGCAAAGAGCTGTAAAATCCTACTACCTCCGCGGTGAGTAGGTTTGGTCCGGGTGCTGCGAATGCCCGACCAAGAGTTGTAAAACCCTACTACCTCCGCGGTGAGTAGACTTGCGGATGCCCGGCCAAGAGTTGTAAAACCCTACTACCTCCGTGGTGAGTAGGCTTGGTCCGGGTGCTGCGGATGCCCTGCTAAGAGCTACAAAACCCTACTCCCTCTACGGGGAATCGGTTGGGTCCTGAGGGCATAAGGAGGTAGAGACGGAAGACTATAAATACCCCAAGGAAGGGAACAGAGTATTCCGTTAATAGTTTCGGTGTACATCTGGTAGTTATACTCTCAGACAACAAAGCAAAGTACATCTACCATAGCTCCTCCTGCGGGGCCGGCGCTAGCCTTGCCCGGGTCCTCCCGGCTTGCTCGGGTCGCCTGGGGCCTCCCTGGAGGCCCCTTGCTTCTTAGCTGAAGGGCTGCTCGTACACGCCCTGGTTCCTTGGATCAGGACAAACACCGGCCTTTCAATTTCCTTGCTCCTCATGGCAAAGACACAATACATGAGGAGAAAGGAAGGAGAGGAACTCAAAACAGTGAGCCAAAAGAGGCTTTTCATTATACTCAGGGTAATTACATGTCTAGCGCATAAAGAAGAGGAAAAAAATTACTGAAGAAAAAAAGACAAAGCGGTAGCGAGGCCCAGGTCTGGGAAGAGCCTTATATTTCCTGCTCTTCGGGAGAGAGCTCGTTCCAAACCTGGCCGACGTTCAGGGCACTCAGATCCGCATCTGGTTTCAGCAGTTTGACCTTCTTTAATTGGCTGATGGCACCATTAAAGCCCTGTTTTAGGCGCTTCAATACCTGCTCGGCCAAGATGTCGCCAAACTCGTCAGACTGTAGAAATTTGGCCTTGAACTCCACTTCGGCCTTGGACAGTTGGGCTGCATGGTCAACCTTTTTCTTCTCTAGCTCAGCCTCAATCTCCTTCTTGGCGGACTTCAACTCTTCCACCTCCCAGGACAGGCGATCGTGAGCCCCCAGGGCCTCCTGGAGTTTCTGGGATGCGGTAGAAGCCTCGACCTCGGCCTGAGTGATGCTCTCCTGGAGGTCGGAAGCGTAGGAGGCCACTAGCTCTAAGTCATACTCCTTGAGAGCTAGCTGGCGCTCCTGATCTTTATTATGATCCTCCAGAGTCTTCTTGGAGGACACCGGAAGCTGGACGTTGTCAGACAACTCCTTTGTCTGGGTCTGGAGTTGCTCCTGCTCCTGGGATAGCTTCTGCAGGTCCTCGGAGAGGGCCCGATTCTTCTCGGACCCAAGGCGCTCCCGGAGGCGGTAACCATGTAGAGTCTCCTCTGAGGCTAGCAGGGTGTCAAGATAGTGTTCCACCTTCACCCTTAGGGCCCTGCTGATCTCTCGCTGTAGGAGGCCTGCCTTGCAGGCATGTCCGACCTCGCCTCTGACTCAGCCACCCGCTGGAGGAGGTCTTCAGTAACCCCTCGGGAGCACAACAAGCGGCTCGTAGCAGCACAGTTGGAAGAGACCTGCAATGCGGAAAAAGGACAATTAAAACAAAACAACCAAACATATGAAAAAAGTTCAAGGGCAATTACCGTCAGCAGGGACTGGTGTAGCATGCCCAGATACCGGGCAGACCCAGCTGACCTCATCAGCAGGGCAAGAGGTGGGAGAAGCTCCCCAATAGGCCGAATTAACAGGCCGGGAGCATTCCTGGAGTCAGGGACGTCCTCCTCCGAGCTGGACGACATCTGCGGATCGTGACTATCAGAGGGGGCTCCCTTTATTTGGAGGGATTGGGACCCCTTCGTCGCCGTTTTCTTCGCCACTGGGGCCTTCCGGCAAGGGCCAGGCACCTCGACCAACACCCCCTTGCCTCGCTGGGCAGCAGGAGGGTCAGTCGGAGTTGCTAGCTCGCGGGAGATGGGATCAATGGCTGTCTCAGCAGGAGAAGAGGGCTTCTTCCGAATCCTCTGGGACAAAGGCACCGTGTCCTCTTCATCAATGAGGGGCGGAAGTTCTGAGGACGGCCCCTCTTCAGTCTTTTCAAGGGGTGTAGCTTCTGAGCTGCCCGTTTCGGCCGCTTCCTCTCGGTAGTCCTGGGCACCGGTTGCTTGGCAGGAGGCGTAGGCGCTGCCTCCCCTTCTCCTATCTTGACGAGGGAGGGAGGGGCATCCCCTTCAAGGGTGGTAGACTGTTCAACCGCCCCGGACTCTTTGGAGGGCTCCGAAGCTCCTGGTCTTCAGACTGTTCGGCTGTGTCCTCGCAACCTTCGACCGAGATGCCCACCGGGGAAGAAGGGACTGAAGCAGGGACCAAGGCCTGCTCGTTAGCCTGCTCCCACTTCAAGAGCCGGTTGATATCTCGGGAGAGCATGATGTCATCTGTAGAATAGAGGCAAAAGGGTGTCAGTTAGAATTAACAAGGATACTTATAAGGCCAGACAGAGCTTACGGAGATTTGGGCTAAGGCTTGTGACTTTTGAGCTGAGATCGGCCCGATAAAGAAGTTCCTCGCATTGCACGAGCTGGAAGCCGTGGAACTCCATCCCTGCCAGGATGCCCCTAGCCCTCTGGAATCCTGCGTCCTGCTGGAAGTCCCCGAGGTTCGGGATGGGCGGCAGGCTCTCCGTCCAGCAGATAGGGCTGAAGGGACACTCAGGGAGGCGGATAAAGAAGAAACATTCCTTCCATCCCTTGTGGGAGGAAGGGAGACCCCCTAAGAACCTATGGTCAGTATGAGCTGTAAAGCCGAGTGCCCCCCGTGAGCCAACCGAAACGAAGAAAAAATGGAAGAATCGGGGGGTCAAGAGGATATTGAAAAGCTTGAAAAGGACAAACACCCCGCCCATTTGGGCAAAGGCATTCGAAACCAGTTGGTGAAGGGGGAGGTCAAAATAGGTGGCGACATTCATGAAAAAGGGAGAAATCGGGAAGTGAATCCCTAATTCTATCTGCCCCAAGAAGAAGGTGAAAAAACCCGCAGGAGGCTCTACGAGTGATTGACCTAGGGCTGGAACCCTTACCTCCTAGTCCTCCGGGATACCACACCTCTGACAGGTTGCTTGAAGGGACTCTAACTTGACCCTAGAGGAGATGGTATCGTACCACTCCGGGTGATAGGTGGGTTCCCCGACGAATCTTCGCCCTCGTCGCGAGTCTTCTTCCTCTTCTTTGTTGATGCAGTCTGACCCTGATTGTTGTTTTGGTGTTGACATCGATTTTAGTTTAGGTTGATGAGATGATTGGGATTAAGTCCTGGTCGTGGACTATGCATACCTAGTAGAACTAGGTTTGATGAAATCCTAACCTGGAGAGTTAGGTGTGGAAAAATCCTAGCTTGGAGGGCTAGGTATGAAAAGTCCTAACCTGGAGGGTTAGGTGTGGAGAAATCCTAGCTTGGAGGGCTAGGTGTGAAAAGTCCTAACCTGGAGGGTTAGGTGTGGAAAAATCCTAGCTTGAAGGGCTAGGTGTGGAAAAGTCCTAACCTGGAGGGTTAGGTGTGAAAAGTCCTGGCTTGGAGGGCCAGGTCCTAGCCTGGAGGGCTAGGTTGATGAAATCCCGGCTTGGAGGGCCAGGTCCTAGCTTGGAGGGCTAGGTTGAAGTCCCGGTGAGTGAGACTGGGCATGGAGTCTTGGTCCGGGGGACTGAGCACGAGTCAGGGGAGGTTGGGAGCAAGTTCTCTTGACTTAGAGTGGGTTTGGCCTAGCCTGGATCGGTCTGGTGACTGATCAGGGAAGGTGGCACGAAGTTCCCTTGTGGATCGGTCTGGTGACCGATCCAACTATGACTGATCGGTCTGGTGACCGATCAGGAAGCATACAGTGAGATTGGGAACTTACTGCTCGGCTCCTGATCGGTCTGGTGACTGATCAGGGAGCATAGAGTTCACTCTCTACTCAGCTCCTGATCGGACTGGTGACCGATCAGGGAGCTTAGAGTTCACTTCCTGCTCAGCTCCTGATCGGTCTGGTGAACGATCAGGGAGTATACAGTGGGTTTTGGGAGCCCTACTGCTCGGCTCCTGATCGGTCCGGTGACTGATCTGGAACACTGTTCAGATCGTTCTGGTGAATGATCAAGTGTCGCGAGTTCCTCACTATGACCGATCAGGATGGAGCCTGATCGGTCTAGGCATGCCCTGATCGGTCTGGTGACCGATCATGAGGTTTGGACTGGGAAGCTGGGAAATCACCCTGCAAAGGGGTGGATCGATCTGGTGACCGATCCAGGACTTGGGATCGGTCTGGTGATCGAATCCGGGAGAAGTCGCGATTTCTGATTAAGCGTTGGGGACCGATCAGGATGGAGCCTGATCGGTCTGAACCCACCCTGATCGGTCTGGTAAAAACATTTGTCTTATAAAATAATATTATTTTAAAATGTTTTTGTGGCTTATAAAATTATTTTTGAAATACCTTGTGAAATAATATTTACTTGGGTTGAAAAATTTCTAGGACACTTAGGAAAATGTCCTTGTAGTTAACAAGGTTTCCTAGGATTGTGTCAGACTGGAAAAGAAATCAAGTCAAGTATTCAAAATAAAATTAATTTTTTTTGCATAATCTTCAAAAGTACTTCTATTTTTCAAAGTATAATGTTTTGAAAAGTACTAATACTTTTAAAGGCAATAGTGTTCTAAGTGCATGAAGTTTCTAAAAGATTTGCCTACAAATATAAAATATTTTTTTAAGTGGAGTTTTGTTGGTGCAGTTTAAAGTCTTTTTTGCTATACCTTCAAGAATTATGCTAAGTATTTTTATGTTTTCAAAACTCATAGGCTCTGATACATAATTTTTTTTTTAAAAAAAACTTCATTCAAAATATATTTTGTTATTGATATATGGCCAAGGGGGAGAGTAGAAATTAAATTCTTCCTTAAACGTTTTTTTTAGAAAGGTTATCTTAGAAATGGTTTAAAACTTAGGAGAAGAATTTCACATTAAGGGGGAGAGAAAGGAAAGAAAAAAATTGTTTTAATCTTTATCTCTTTTACAAAAAGTGCTTCAAAAGTTTCTAAGTATTTCTAAGTGTTTCAAATTTTTGTTAAGTGCATGTCTTCTCCTAAGTAAATTTTTTTTTCCTTAATAAACAAAATTTGTTTGAGCAAAAAACTTGTTCAAAAATTTTGCCAAATATTTCCAAGTAAAGTTTTTGGGTGAAAAACTTGTCTAGAAATTTCTTAAAGATCTTGTTTTCCAAAATGCACAAAGTGTTTCCAAACAAATATTTCTAAGTGTGCAAAATTTTTTTTGGTAAACAAATTGTTTTTGGGAAATTTGAATTCAAAATTTTGCCTAAGTAATTTTTTTTAGGTTTTAAACAAAATTTAGGCTTGCAAAGCTCTTCAAAATGGAAAATTGTCTAAGTGTAAAAAGCTTTTGGTGCAAAAGCTTTTATTTTTTTTGAAAAACACTTTGTCAAAAAACTTAGAAATTTTTACAAAAACTCAAAACTCCCTATTAAGAACCTTGTTCGCCCATGTATGTTTTTGATATATATCAAAGGGGGAGGAAAGGTCAAAGTTAAGTGTTTTAAGTGCCTTATAACACAAGTATTCAGGGTTTTAGGGGGACTATGAGAAATAAAGATTTTTTTCAACTCTACATTAATTCTGTTCATAAACAGTTATACTTCATTGTTTACCTTTTGTTCTTAACTGTTATAAGTTTTTAACTTAACTTTGAATTGTGTTGCCATAAATCAAAAAGGGGGAGATTGTTGGTGTAGGAAGCACCATATCGAACCTTGTAATGATATTGGCAAAGGATTCAAAGTTAAGTTTATTGGTGATCTAACAATGTTACTCAAGTGTGCAGGAAAAGTCCTAGCGAAGGGCTGCTAGGCACCTGGCGAAGGGCTGCCAGGAAACAAAGTCCTAGCGAAGGGCTACTAGGCACCTGGCGAAGGGTTGCCAGGAAACAAAGTCCTAGCGAAGGACAGCTAGGCACCTGGCGAAGGAATGCCAGGATACAAAGCCCTAGCGAAGGACTGCTAGGCACCTGGCGAAGGAATGCCAGGAGACAAAGCCCTAGCGAAGGACTGCTAGGCAACTAGCGAAGGACTGCTAGGCACCAGGCGAAGGACAGCTTGGGACTGAAGACCTGGCGGAGGAATGCTAGGCACCGGGCGAAGGACAGCTTGGTATCCAAGACCTGGCAAAGGACCGCTAGGCAAAAGTCCAACCAGAGGAGCGGTTGGCATCAGGTACATTCTCCCGAGAGGAGTAGGTGAGGACGCGTTCCCCGTCGAGGGAACAGTAGGCGTCGGTTCGACCTAGGGTTCCATTTTGGAAACCCAAAGTCAGAACCAAGACAGTTAAGGCTGTATAAAACTAACAACTTACTGCTTTATGTTGTTTTCAGACTAACCCTGGATGCAGGACCAAAGGAACGAGTGTCTGCAGCTCAGAGAGCCTCAAAGGAGTGAGGCAGCAGCTGAGTAGGGCACCCTGAGTGTCCCGGGCGCCCCCAAGGTGAACACAAAACAAATGAAGCAAAAGGAGCTTCGGCTGAATACTGGCTGGGGCACCCTCAGCAGCCAGGGCGCCCCCAGCCACCAGGGCGCCCCACACTTGAAGCCAGCGAAGAGGATAATATTATCCAACCGAGATTTCCGCAGAACAGGTCAGCCAGGGCGCCCTCGGCTTCCAGGGCGCCCCGTCAAGGCATTATCCCGAATTTGAAGGGATAACTCGCTGACCGCGAGAAGGGGGGATCACATGCCACGTGGAGGGCGCCCCCGTGCTCCCAGGCGCCCTCAGAACCCTATAAAAGGCCCTCGACCCCTCAAGCCTGAAAACAACATCTTCCAACACGGTTACGTTCTTCTGCTCCTGCGCATCGCTCCAGAAACCTTCCAACTCGACACGAAAGCGCCGACGACGTCCCTCTGCTCTGAGAAACATCCGATATCGGACGTCGGTAACGAAGAACTGATTTTTCATTTCTGTTATACTATTACTGTACTACAATTGTAAACTTTTGTAAGAATCTTTGCGCGATTATAGAATTGCCCTCAGTAAACGGTCAACGACCGTGGGCCTTGGAGTAGGAGTCGACCCAGGCTCCGAACAAAGTAAAATCATCTGTGTTTGCGATTGTGTTTTCCGCTGCGTACTTTCTCTAACTCACTTCCGAAAATTTTTAACGATATTCACCCCCTCTATCGTTTCTCTCGATCCAACAAGTGGTATCAGAGCGGGGTAGTTCAAACTTGGTGCAACCACCAGTTTGAAAGTTTTTCGGATTTACAAAATTTTTTATCCTTTTATTTTAAAATAAAAAATATCTGTAGGTGGATTTAAAATATCCTTACGCCTTTTTCAATTTTGAACTCTCATTTTTTCACCATAAGTTAGAATTGTTAAAACGATCAACTTTTGAAAATTTGTCATAATTTTTTTTATTATTTTAATATTTTTTTCGAAATTCGTGCTACCCTAATTCGAGCAAAGTTTTGTTTACATTGACTTCTTACTTTTTCATCATTAATCAGAAGTAATAAAATCAATATTTTCAAAAATTTGTCATAATTTGTTATTATTATTTTACCTCGAAATTCGTGCAATATTTTTGTTGGGTTATATCTTTTCTCTCCCGCACTACTAATCCAAGACCCAGTCTTGGTACAATTTTTTGTTATTTTGTTTGTGTGCAAGGTTTATATTAAATGGCCAACCAAGAGTGGAACAGTGCACGTCCACCACTATTCTCCGGCGAGAACTTCACGTTTTGGAGATGTCAAATGGAGTCCCTTCTGAAGGCCCACATGGACTTATGGCAGATCATCCAAACGGGATTCTCGTTTCCCGTAGAAGATGAGTCATCAATCGAGTGGGACAAACTGGATGAACACACCCTCAATCAAATTGAGACTGATGCAAGGGCAACTGCAATCCTACAATATGGCCTAACCAAGGAGCAACTCGAGCTAGTAGGTCCATGCAGATGTGCTAGAGAAATCTGGGAAAAATTGATTAATCTTCATCAAGAGATCTCGAATGAAGAAGAAGATCAGGTAAGTTATCTTGCCCTTTCGGTCCAAGCACAAACAGCCGAGTCAGAGTCTGAACCCGAATCCAAAGTCGAACTAGAATCAGACGACGAATTGACTGAGACGGTAACTAATTTTGAATTCTTTTCAAAATTTGAATTAAATAATCAAACAGATACTGTAATGGTCGAGGAAGGTGTAAATTCTTTTGCAGGGAAAAATCTTAAAGAACCACCAAAGAAGGAGCTTCAACTAGTACCCGAGTCCGACTCAGACACAGAATCAGAAGATGAGCCTAGATCCGAGGCAGCAAGAATCAAGGGGGAGATTCCCAATAAGGAACCAAAAGGTAAAAGTGTAAAATCAGATTTTAAAAATCATGTAATTTGTTACACATGCAGGGAGAGAGGGCACTACCAAAGTGAGTGTCCTACTCGTAAGATTCAAACGACACCACCGATGGCGACAAAGGAACCAGTTCCAAAAGCACGAAGGGACAAAAGTCGCATCCAATGCTTCAAGTGCCAGGAGTTCGGGCATTACCAACGTGAATGCACAGATAAAAGAGCTACCAAGAATGCCGGGCAAACGATCAACAAAGGTAAATTTACAATATTTGAAAATCCGTTATTTACCTTGAATAATGTGATTGATTCATGTAACTTAATTAAAGCAAACTTCAAAAAATTGAAACAAGAAAATGAAACCCTAAAACATAAGGTCAATAAGTTAGAAAATTTAATTCATAATCTTGCTGATTTAGAAAATCCGGAGTATTACTCCAATTGTGACCTTACTTAGACAATTGTTTGTTTTAATTATGTGTTTCTTTTTATTTTTGTTTTTTTTGCTTAGAATTAGGATTGGTTAGTGTAAGGACTAAATCAATTAATTGAAATTTGAACAACATAGTATTGGGTGGAGGTGAGATGATAGTACGTTAGGGAAGCCATCTTAGCAGAACTAGTCGAAGCTACCGATCCAAGACCCAAACTAGTTAGACCAGAATTTACCAAAAAGTAATTTTGAAGATGAAATTTCACTAAAAGGCTTTGTCTAGGAAAGGGTTGATGATCCAATAAGGCTACGGCCAAAGAAGGCCTTGTGCCTCGCCAAGACCTGGAAGCCAATTTTTGAAATTCAAATTCAATTTACTCTTTGTTAAATTCGAATCTAACACAAATTTTCAGTAATTTTAGATCCAAATATCTCTTTTCAAAATAAATTTAAATTGGATTTAAAAATTAATTTAACTTTTCAAAATTAATCTTTCTATTAAAATATGCATCTCACAAAACAGTTAAGGATATCCTGTTTTGTCACTTAGAAATGGGTGAGATGCTTAGGACCTAAAAGTTGAGTCCAACCCAACCAACTAATTCAGATTAATCAAAATCAAATCTTAATTAAATCAAAATCAAATCTTAATTAAATCAAAATTAAATCTTAATTAAATCAATTAAATTCAATTAAATCTTAATAAATTAAATTTAATTCAATTAAATTCAAATTTAATTCATCTGACTTTTAAAATTCAAATTTAATTCATCTGACTTTTAACATTCAAATTTAATTTAACTAACTTTTAAAATTCAAAGTTAAAATTCTAATTAATTTCAAAATCCTCAAAAATCATTTTTTTTAAAACTAAGGTTTAATGTTTCAAAATTAACCATTTTTTTGTTAAAATTAAATATTTGTCTCACACAACCCATAAGGTTAACATGTTTAACCACGTAGAACTGGGTGAGACATCTAGGACCTAAAAGCATGATTCACTATCCTTTTAAATAAAAAATTTCCAAAAATTATTCAAACTTACCTCTAATTTTTAATTTATTGTACTATACCCTACTTTTTCATTTATCACATTTTTTTTGTCAAATATCACAATAAATAGAGTCTAGGGCTTATTCTAATTTAGTCAAAATAGTCAACCCTAGTCCATATAGTCAAACTTGGTCAACACTGAAGTCCCTTAAGGAACTTAGATAAAAGACAGACTGTGTCAGATACAGGGGGAGTTCTTCTTAATTTTTTTTTGAAAAATTCAAATTTTTCAAAAACCTTTTGCTTTAAAACTTATTAAAAAACCCTCGATATTACTATCTCGTTGAAACATTATCATCATGATTTTCGAAAACTGTGCTATCATTTCAAGTTATGTTTTCAAAAATTTATCTGAAAGTTATCATACTCAGAAGATTGTTCAAAATTATTCTTTTGATTTTAATAAACCTTAAAGACACAGAGGAAGGTCCACTTCATGATCTACAAGGACTCCTAGGATGTGTCAAATTTAGGGGGAGTTGGAGTCAAAAGAAGAATTTCTGAAATATTTTTTTTGGTAATTATTTGTTTTGAAGTTATTAGATAATTTTTATAATTTAAATCGAACCCTAAGAACTCAGAGGAAGAATACTTGTGGTCAACAAGCTTCCAAGGACTGTATCAAGTTTAGGGGGAGGTCAAATTAAAAGAGTTATTAAACATTTCTAAATAATATGTTTTCATACACTATATTTTCAAAATTGTGTCGAAAACATTTGTCTTACAAAATAATATTATTTTAAAATGTTTTTGTAGCTTATAAAATTATTTTTGAAATACCTTGTGAAATAATATTTACTTGGGTTGAAAAATTTCCAGGACACTTAGGAAAATATCCTTGTAGTTAACAAGGTTTCCTAGGATTGTGTCAGACTGGAAAAGAAATCAAGTCAAGTATTCAAAATAAAATTAATTTTTTTTGAATAATCTTCAAAAGTACTTCTATTTTTCAAAGTATAATGTTTTGAAAAGTACTAATACTTTTAAAGGCAATAGTGTTCTAAGTGCATGAAGTTTCTAAAAGATTTGCCTACAAATATAAAATATTTTTTTAAGTGGAGTTTTGTTGGTGCAGTTTAAAGTCTTTTTTGCTATACCTTCAAGAATTATGCTAAGTATTTTTATGTTTTCAAAACTCATAGGCTCTGATACATAAATTTTTTTTAAAAAAAAACTTCATTCAAAATATATTTTGTTATTGATATATGGCCAAGGGGGAGAGTAGAAATTAAATTCTTCCTTAAACGTTTTTTTAGAAAGGTTATCTTAGAAATGGTTTAAAACTTAGGAGAAGAATTTCACATTAACGGGGAGAGAAAGGAAAGAAAGAAATTATTTTAATCTTTATCTCTTTTACAAAAAGTGCTTCAAAAGTTTCTAAGTATTTCTAAGTGTTTCAAATTTTTGTTAAGTGCATGTCTTCTCCTAAGTAAATTTTTTTTCCCTTAATAAAAAAAATTTGTTTGAGCAAAAAACTTGTTCAAAAATTTTGCCAAATATTTCCAAGTAAAGTTTTTTGGTGAAAAACTTGTCTAGAAATTTCTTAAAGATCTTGTTTTCCAAAATGCACAAAGTGTTTCTAAACAAATATTTCTAAATGTGCAAAATTTTTTTTGGTAAACAAATTGTTTTTGGGAAATTTGAATTCAAAATTTTGCCTAAGTAATTTTTATTTTTTTTAGGTTTTAAACAAAATTTAGGCTTGCAAAGCTCTTCAAAATGGAAAATTGTCTAAGTGCAAAAAGCTTTTGGTGCAAAAGCTTTTATTTTTTTTGAAAAACACTTTGTCAAAAAACTTAGAAATTTTTACAAAAACTCAAAACTCCCTATTAAGAACCTTGTTCGCCCATGTATGTTTTTGATATATGTCAAAGGGGGAGAAAAGGTCAAAGTTAAGTGTTTTAAGTGCCTTATAACACAAGTATTCAGGGTTTTAGGGGGAGTATGAGAAATAAAGATTTTTTTCAACTCTACATTAATTCTGTTCATAAACAGTTATACTTCATTGTTTACCTTTTGTTCTTAACTGTTATAAGTTTTTAACTTAACTTTGAATTGTGTTGCCATAAATAAAAAATGGGGAGATTGTTGGTGCAGGAAGCACCATATCGAACCTTGTTTTGATATTGGAAAAGGATTCAAAGTTAAGTTTATTGGTGATCTAACAATGTTACTCAAGTGTGCAGGAAAAGTCCTAGCGAAGGGCTGCTAGGCACCTGGCGAAGGGCTGCCAGGAAACAAAGTCCTAGCGAAGGGCTGCTAGCGAAGGCTGCTAGGCACCTGGCGAAGGCTGCCAGGAAACAAAGTCCTAGCGAAGGGCTGCTAGGCACCTGGCGAAGGAATGCCAGGATACAAAGCCCTAGCGAAGGACTGCTAGGCACCTGGCGAAGGAATACCAGGATACAAAGCCCTAGCGAAGGACTACTGCTAGGCACCTGACGAAGGAATGCCAGGATACAAAGCCCTAGCGAAGGACTACTGCTAGGCACCTGGCGAAGGAATGCCAGGAGACAAAGCCCTAGCGAAGGACTGCTAGGCAACTAGCGAAGGACTGCTAGGCACCAGGCGAAGGACAGCTTGGGACTGAAGACCTGGCGGAGGAATGCTAGGCACCGGGCGAAGGACAGCTTGGTATCCAAGACCTGGCAAAGGACCGCTAGGCAAAAGTCCAACCAGAGGAGCGGTTGGCATCAGGTACATTCTCCCAAGAGGAGTAGGTGAGGACGCGTTCCCCGTCGAGGGAACAGTAGGCGTCGGTTCGACTTAGGGTTCCATTTTGGAAACCTAAAGTCAGAACCAAGACAGCTAAGGCTGTATAAAACTAACAACTTACTGCTTTATGTTATTTTCGGACTAACCCTGGATGCAGGACGAAACGAACGAGTGTCTGTAGTTCAGAGAGCCTCAAAGGAGTGAGGCAGCAGCTGAGTAGGGCGCCCTGAGTGTCCCGGGCGCCCCCAAGGTGAACACAAAACAAATGAAGCAAAAGGAGCTTCGGCTGAATACTGGCCGGGGCACCCTCAACAGCCAGGGCACCCCCAGCACCCAGGGCTCCTCGAACGCCCAGGGCGCCCCCAGCCACCAGGGCGCCCCGCACTTGAACCACCGAAGAGGATAATATTATCCAGCCGAGACTTCCGCAGAACAGGTCAGCCAGGGCGCCCTCGGCTTCCAGGGCGCCCCGTCAAGGCATTATCCCGAATTTGAAGGGATAGCTCGCTGACCGCGAGAAGGGGGGAATCGTAGGCCATGTGGAGGGCGCCCCCGTGCTCCCAGGCGCCCTCAGAACCCTATAAAAGGCCCTCGACCCCTCAAGCCTGAAAACAACATCTTCCAACTCAGTTACGTTCTTCTGCTCCTGCGCATCGCTCCAGAAACCTTCCAACTCGACACGAAAGCTTCGACGACGTCCCTCTGCTTTGAGAAACATCCGATATCGGATGTCGGTAACGAAGAACTGATTTTTCATTTTTGTTATACTATTATTGTACTACAATTGTAAACTTTTGTAAGAATCTTTGCGCGATTATAGAATTGCCCTCAGTAAATGGTCAACGACCGTGGGCCTTGGAGTAGGAGTCGACCCAGGCTCCGAACCAAGTAAAATCATCTGTGTTTGTGTTTGTGTTTTCCGTTGCGTACTTGCTCTAACTCACTTCCGAAAATTTTTAACGATATTCACCCCCCTCTATCGTTTCTCTCGATCTAACAGGTTTTTCCACCACCCGACCTCCCTTCTTCGATGGAGCAGATTTTCAATATTGGAGATCGAAGATGGAGTACTATCTAAAGATGGACATCAACACTTGGTTCGCTGTGAAGGAGGGGTTTTCACCTCCAAAGGATGATGAAGGAAAAGAATTGGAATCTTAGCGTTGGACGGCTGAGCAAACCCGGAAAAGTGAAGCCGACGCGAAGGCGGTGGTAACTTTGCAATGTGGCATGAACAAAGACCAACTCATTAAGATTGGTCCCTTTACAAGTGCAAAAGATTTGTGGAATAAACTCATTGAACTCCATGAGGACACCTGAGATTCAAGAATCGCCAAGAGGGACTTGTTCCTCAACCAACTACAAAACCTCTCCATGAAGGAGAGTGAGACCGTGAGTGAACTTTATAGCCGGTTCAAGGAAGTCCTCAACGGTCTCCATTCTATTGATGAAAAGGTCGAGAACCGCGACCTTATAAGGTATGTGCTTAAAGCTTTTCCAAGGAATGCTTTGTGGTCATCCATGGTGGATGCCTACAATGTTTCTAAGGATTTATCAATTGTTAAGTTAGATGATTTATTTTGTGAAATGGAGCTACATGAGATGGCTAACAAAGGCCCCAAGGAGAAGGGGATTGCCTTAGTTGCAGGAGAAAAGACTAAGAAGAAGAAGGAGAAGAAGAAGGAGAAGGAAGTCTCTTCATCTTCATCCTCATCCGAATCCGAATCCGAATCCGAGGAAGATGGCAGCGGGTCTTCTTCCTCCGAGATGACCAACTTTGTTAGAAGGATGATGAGAAAGAGTCGGCGCTTCAAGGGTAAAGGTTACCCTAGTGAAGTTAAGATTGATAAGACTAATATTACTTGTTATGAATGTAGTAAGAAAGGGCACTTCAAGAAGGACTGCCCGAAGCTCAAAAGGAAGGAGGATAAATCCAAGAAGAAGAAGAAGGCCATGAAGGCTACTTGGGATGAATTCTCCTCTAGTTCATCCGATGAGGAGAAAGATGAGAAGAGTACACGGCATGTGGCACTCATGGCATTGGAAGATCAAGAGAGCAGTGATGAATCGAGTGACTCATCAAACGCGGCTTCATCATCTTCGGATGATGAAGAGGTAATTACTCCCGAACTCGATAAATGCTATAGAACAATTGCATGTTTAACCGATTTGTTGAAAAAGTCAAAAAATAAGGTTAAGTCATTGAAATTAGAAGTTGAACAATTAACATCCTCTAGGGATGAGGATGTTGATGATTTACATGTAGAAATGCTAGAGGATGAAAACAAATCTTTGAAGAGTGAAGTTGAGAGACTCAAGAGTGTTCTTGAGAAATTCTCAACTAGCTCAAAGACTTTAGACATGATCCTAAATGCCCAAAGGGCAGTCTACAATAGGGCCGGTATTGGTTACCGACCCAAAGAACCATCATTTGTGTCCTTAATGTTTAGGACTGATGTTAGACAATCTAAGACACCTAAGGTTCAAAGAAAAATAGTCAAGGCATGGGTGCCTAAGTCTTGCTTAGTAGGTGCTTTAGGTCCCAAGATTTGGGTACCTAAAACTTCTATTTTTCGAATTGTATAGGTTGTGATTGAGGGGGAGCATCTATCAACTTGGTTCGTTGATAGTGGGTGCTCCAAACACATGACCGGTGATAGATCATTACTTACTACCCTTCAAAGAAAAAGTAGAGATAATGTTTCCTTTGGTAACAATGGTAGTCTTAAGGTCATAGGAATAGGAGACATTCAAATATCCAAATGTCTTAGGATTAAGAATGCCCTTCTAGTCAAGGGGATGACATTTAATCTCCTAAGTGTCTGTCAATTGTGTGATGCGGGTTACACAATTGATTTCCAATCAAGTCAATGTCTAGTTAGACAACATGACAACTTTGACACGGTACTAGTAGGAACAAGAGTAGATAACATTTACCAAGTATCCTTTAAAAGTGCTACTAATGCTTTTGCTAAGTGTTTCATGTCAAGAGAAGATGAATCCACCCTTTGGCACCGGAGACTAGCACACGTGAACATGAAGAATATCCGGAAGTTAGCCAATAAGGGATTAGTTCGTGGCTTACCAAGCATCAAGTATGAAAAGGGCAAACTTTGTGATGCATGTCAAATGGGTAAGCAAACAAAATCTGCACATAAAGGTAAAAGCACTGTAAGTACATCTACCGCATTGGATTTACTTCATATGGACTTGTTTGATTGTAGTACTATTATATCCATGAATGGTAGTAGATATTGTTTTGTTATCATTGATGATTTTACTAGATATACATGGACATATTTTCTAAAATATAAGGACCAAACCTTAGCTGTGTTCATTTCATTTTGTAGAAGAATTGAAAATGAGAAATCATCAACCATTAAAACAATAAGAAGTGATCATAGAGGTGAATTCCAAAATCAAAGATTTTTAGAGTTTTGTCAAGATAGAGGGTATAGACACGAGTTCTCTACTCCTAGAACACCACAATAAAATGGTGTTGTGGAGAGGAAGAACCGGGTCTTACAATAGGCTGCACGAAGCATGCTCAATGAGTACTCACTACCGAGTTACTTATGGGGCGAAGCTGTAAACACAGCTTGCTACGTGCAAAACCGAGTCCTCATCCATAGATTCTTAGGCAAGACTCCCCATGAACTTTGGTTTGGGAAACCACCTACAGTTAAACATGTTAGGGTGTTTGGGTATAAGGTGTTTATCCTAAACACCAAGGATCACCTTGGAAAGTTCACGGCAAAGGCTGATGAAGGGATACTGGTCGGGTACTCCCTCATTAGCAAAGCTTACAGAGTCTACAACAAGAAGTCTAGATTGGTTGAAGAATCTTCTGATGTTGTCTTTGTTGGAACTTGGATGGCTAGAGAGGGGGGGTGAATGTAGCCAGACACTTAAACTTTGGCACTTATCGATTTTTCTGCACTTAAACGTTAGGCAGCAGCGGAAGCAAAAACAAAATAGAGTTGCAGAAAACTGAACCCTAAGATAAGCACAAATGCAAAACGCTAACAAGAGGATTTACAAGGTTCGAGGATAACTTGCCCCTACTCCTTGGCGTGCCCTTAAGGTGGGCGATCCCTTGATCGTCAGCAGATCAAGCCCCGGAAAATCCAGATAGTAAGCAACCTCCATCTCGGTGGAGTAACCTCTCCATAGCGTTTCAAGATGATGAAGTATAAAGTACAGGAAACACAAGAAGGATCTAACTTAGCACTTAGAACCACAAGAACACAAGCAAACTGTTGGGAACGAGATGACTATAGAGGGGGGGGGGGGTGAATATAGACAATCGCTTGCCCCTTGAAAACTTATCACGATTTCTGCAACTCAAATATCAGTAGCACAGCGGAAAGAATGGAAAATAGAGTATGCAGAAAAACAAATGAGAGCAAAACACACACAACTAGCAAGATCGCTAACAAGGAGGGTTTACAAGGTTCGGGGATAACTTGCCCCTACTCCTTGGCGTGCCCTTGAGGTGGGCGATCCCTTGATTGTCGGCAGATCAAGCCCCGGTTAACATCGGATATGAAGCAACCTCCTTCTCGGTGGAGAAACCTCTCCACAGTGTGTTTCAAACAATGATATATAATGAGCACAATGAAACAACAACAAGAAAGATCTTACTCAAACACTTAGCAAGGATTAAACACAGCAAGCTTCCCGAGCTCCACCCAGTGGCGATCTCACGCAGACCCCTGTCTGCTTCGTGTCTTCCCACTGTCGGACTCCAAGCTTCTTGTTTTCTCCTTCAAGCGCTCAAGTATGATGATTGCTCCTCAATAGCTTGCTTAGAATGGATGAAGAACTCAAGGACAGCAAGCTTCTTCCAGCAGAACACAAGAACACACAGGTTTTCAAAACTGAATCTGATACTGAACTCAACTCTCGCGTTCCTTTTTGTTTCTCCGCCAAGCGACAGGTGACACCATCTCTGTAGCTCCTAGCTACTCCTCTGCCAACGCCAGCCTCTACTGAGCTATCTCTGGACTCACTGAGCTCCTCAGTCGAGCTCCAGTCTTAGCTCCAGTCCGCAGCTCGCCGTTGCAACCTGAGATGGGAAAAGGGACAAACCTGCTCGAGGAAAGGCGCTTTGACTTCTCCTAGAGTGTTTGAATCCTCCCCTGTCACCTGAAACTCAATCAGAGCATTAGAGCAGAAGATCACAAAGCATATCACATACATCAGCAAATCGGATACGATCAGACGCTCTGACGACGTCTGTCAGTGAAATTTGAATTAAAGTGATCGGTCACCGGACCGATCCAGGGTGTGTGGATCGATCACCAGACCGATCCACTGCTTTGCTGGGATTCCCAGCTCTCGCAGCTATACATGCCTGATCGGTCACCAGACCGATCAGGGTGGATCCTGATCGGTCACCAGACCGATCAGATTGGATCCTGATCGGTCACTCAGACCGATCAAAGCAGATGAACAGTTACTTTTTAATCAAACCCAAGATTCCTGATCGGTCACCGGACCGATCCAAGGCTCTGATCAGCAAGGGAGCTCACTCACTGTTTGCTCCCTGATCGGTCGCCCGATCGATCAGGAGCAAGACAGCAAGGACGCAGCCTGCTCCCTGATCGGTCTCCGGATCGATCAGGAGCCACACAGTAGATTCCCAATCTCACTGTGCGCTCCCTGATCGGTCACCAGTTCGATCAGACATAGCTGGATCGGTCACCAGACCGATCCACTAAGGAGTAGCGTGCCAACAGTCCCTGATCGGTCACCAGACCGATCCAGTGACTCTACCCATCCCTCCAAGCTAGGGATTCATCCACCTTAGCCTTCCAAGCCAAGGATTTTTCCATCTAACTCTCCAAGTTGGGAATTTGCACCTAACCCTCCAAGTTAGGACTTTTCACCTAGCCCTCCAAGCTAGGACTTTTCACCTAGCCCTCCAAGCTAGGACTTTTCACCCAACTCTTCCGAGTTAGAACATCATCCAACCTAGCCCTCCAAGCTAGGCACCTGACCCTCCAAGCCAGGACTTTTTCACCCAATTCTCCAGGATGGGAATTTGCACCTAACCCTCCAGGTTAGGACTTTTCACCTAGCCCTCCAAGCTAGGACTTTTCACCCAACCCTTCCGAATTAGGACTTTTCCAACACCTAACCTCCCAGGTTAGGATTTTCCACACCTAGCCCTCCAAGCTAGGATTTTCAACACCTAACCTCCCAGGTTAGGATTTTCCAACATCATGCCTAATCCTCGATTAGGACTTAATCATAATCACAATCATCACACCTAACCTCCCAGGTTAGGACTTAATCATAATCATCATAATCATCCTCCTAAACTGAAATCGTTGTCAACACCAAAACAACAATCAGGGCCAGACTGCATCAACAATCTCCCCCTTTTTGTTGTTTGACAACCCGATTTTAAGTTTAGGGATTCTCAATCAATTTTCCAACATTATGAATCATAGGGGAATCCAAATCCTCCCCCTACAACATGGTCATTCTAAACTTAACCAATCACACTCTCTCCCCCTTTGTCGAACACCGAAAAGGGGTAAGAGGGACTGTTAAGATAAACTCCCCCTCAAACCTAGAGGGTCCCAACATACGAACACATGTGAAAAGATCAAGGTAAGACATAGCAGTCACATGTATCATATGAGAATGAAATATAGACTCCCAAAGCATGCCATAATATTCATAGGGATCAACTAGACATGGCAATGTAAGCATGAATATAGCAATCGAATAATCATGCAGATAATAGATATATAATCAGCATGACATCAACAATAGTAGATAAGCATGGCAGATAAAAATATATAGATCAAGGCATGAAAACATCCAAACAAGTAGCAAAATATGTGTGACTCGAGGTCACAACAACAAAGTCAGAGGACATATAACCCAAGAGTCATACAACGTCACTCGACAGCAACATCGTCATCAGAATCATCAATACATATGATATCCCCAGGTGAAGGACCACTGGGGGATACACCATCAGGAAATGTGTGATGATACCACTCTTCATACCATCGATCCTGGAACGAGTTCATCTCAGAGGCTTCAGATGCTAGAGCATCCAGGCGGCTATTGAAGGACTGAAACTCAGAGCTGACTTCCTGTTGCCAGAGCTCGGAAACATGTAATTCGTGCCGCAGCAACCGCTCTATCTCTGCAACCTGCCAGCACAGGTCAGGAGCCTGCTCATCGTAATCATCAGTAGAGTGCTCTGTGCCAAGGGCCGCTCTTGGTAACTCTCCCATGGGTCTCCGATCCTTCCACTGCAGCCCCCGTGATCCCACAACCACACCAGACTGAGCCAGCATGCGTTTATCCAGACGATAATGCTGTCGTACCATAGGCACAATGTGACCCTGTGAAATATCGATGCCTACCGACTCCAGCCAGGCAGTGATGATGTGACCGAATGGCATATAGACTGACTGGGATAACGACATACTGTGGGCGATGATAGAAAAATAGACTGAAGCCACTGGGTCAAAATCTAGCTGCTGATGCATCCCGTAGAGCATCAAACAGTGGAATGGGTGGATCTTATCAAGATGTTTCGAGGTAGTGGGGAGAAGACAGTTGGTGATGATTTTAAATAACACATAGTCAACGGGCGAAAGTTGAAGAGCGGGAAAAGTGGGAAACGCCCGGGTGTGCCCACCAGAACCCTCTGGCCTGGGATGACCTAGAAAGTACTCATAGATGGAATCAGAAGTCACTCCATTGAAAGGTACTGGAAAGGGAGTAGGAAGAAAAGGGTAGAGGAAGAAATCATTGGTTGACCTGCGACACCCTAGAAAAGTAGTGAAAATAGATTGATTGAAATCGAGATCGATACCCGCAACACGGGTTTTCCACCCCGTCCCCTCTCCACTCAGCATGTTGTTATAGAACTCAGAAACCAAATCAAGATTGATCGGTCCTTCAAAGTGCAATATGGGTTGAAGATTATAAAAGTCAACACATTGTTGGATTGTTGGACAGTGCTCATAGATAAAAGTCGGGTCTATAGATCGACACGGANACACATGTTATCTACAATGTAAAGTATCAGACAATATGCACATACTAATATAAATATACAAACAGTGATCTAGTGATTCTCTTTCAAAATATGCACATACTAATATAAATATGCAAACAGGGATTGTTTAGAATCGATAGAGGGGGGAATATAGATAAAATCCTTTTCGAAAAAATAAGAGCAATTACGCAGTGGAAAATTCAAAATAATGCTAACACGGTTTTCTTTTACTTGGTTCGGAGTCTAGATCGGCTCCTACTCCAAGGCCCACGGTCCTTGACCGTTTACATTGGGCAATTCTATATATCACAAAAGTATTACAAGTTTGAAGTACATGAATACAGAATTTAATTTAAGCATGTAAATTAAATTTACCGACGACCGGAGAAAGACTCGGAGATCGGAGCCGTGGGTCGTCGTTGGCGCTTGAGACTTGAGCACAGAGCGTTTGGAGCAGAGCACTTGAAAGATTTCGTTGGAAGCAATTGTGTCTAGAAGCAAGGGGGTGAACCCCTTTATATACATGCTTCTTGGGTGCCTATATTGAAGGGGGCGCCTGCCACGTGGCCTCTCTACGCGAATCCTCATCCGCAGACTTGGCCAGCGCTTATCTCTTCAACTGGGGCGTATGGGAAGACTGGGGAGCTTCGCAGACTTGAGGAAAAGCCCTTCTTGGGCGCCTGTCACCATATCGGCGCCTAACTCCATTCAGGCGCCTGGGAAGCAGTGAACTTCAGCCTTCGTTCCTGCAACCAGGGTTAGTTCCAAAACACAAACAATATATATATTAAGTCCAAAAAACAGCCTGAGCTGTCTTAGTTCTGACTTTGTGCTTCCAAAATGGAACCCTAGGTCAAACCGACGCCTAATGTTCCCTCCTACGGGGACTGCTTCCTCATCTAATCCTCTCGGGAGAATTTACCTTTTTGCCAACCGGCTCCTCTGGTTGGACTATTGCCCAATCTTCCGGATTAGGTCTTCATGCCCAGTCTGTGACCAGAACTTATTGCCCAACCCTCGGTCAGGACTTTGCTGCCCAGCCCTCAGCCAGGACTTTGTTGGGACCGGGTGCATGCCGACGTGGACACGTATTGTAATTGTTACAAAATTACATACAGCGGAAACAAAAGCATGACAATTTCCTAAATTATTCTAACACATATCCTAAGCATGCAATGTGTTCACATAATCGTAATATAAAATTTTTGTAGAAAAGAAAATTACTCTACGAATTACCTTGCGTAACTTAGAAGAAGGGACGAGATCCAACCGTTAGCGTCCCTTGAAAGCTCCGCCTCTATTCATATCCACGCCGAGTATCGTCGGGATGACTTCGCTAAGCTACGAGTTTCATGTTCACGAGAACTACTAGATTCTCCATGAACACGACGAAAACCGAGAGAGTAATCAAATCGAAAGACTCACCACCAAGGTTAGCCGAAGAGGAAGATCGTCGCAAGGAAGAACTTCGTCGCCTTGATGCTTCTCCTTGTGCTCACGGCAAGAAGAAAGAAGGAAGGCCTATGGCTGGCCAAGAGAGAGGGAGAGAAGAAGAGGAGAGAGCCCAAGCAATTCTTGGATGGATCATCTTCCATGGCACCCCTTGGGTCCTTTATATAGGGAGAGATTTCTTAATTCCCAAGCAAACCTCTCCTTGATTATGGAATAATTTCTCAATCAATCCATAATCAAGGCTCTCTTTCTTTTGGCATGATTATATCAAATTTATAAAACAAACCAACCATTGGTTCATTATATAAAATTTTATAAAACAAACCAACCATTGGTTCATTATATAAATTTTATTAAACAAACCAACTCATGGTTCATTATATAAAAATTTATATAAAATTTATATAACCTTTTATAAAATAAACCAACCTTTGGTCTATTTTATAAAACAAACCAAAATAGCCTTATCCTCTTATGGTGGTGGCCGACCATGACAAGAAGAAAGGAGGCCCCCTTCCTTGGCCGGCCCATATAACCCCAATTCGATCAAATCCCTTAATGAATTAAACTTATTTAATTCACCCATTAAGTCTTTAAAAGACTTAGCCATTCTATGCTTCTAATGCATCTGAAATAAATTCAGTTTTGACTATTGTTTGGACTTACTAAAAATAGTCTATCTCGATTGGAGAATCTAATTCTCAACTCATTTTAAATCCTTCTAATTACTCGTTATGCGTGTGACCAAATAGGCTTTCAATTTATGTTGGCCGTCCATAATTAACTAATTAATTATAGAACGATCATGAGTGGCACCTAGTAGTACATCATGATCCCCAATTAATTGAAAAATCAACGGTTGACCTCAGAAATGATTCTGAAACCCTTCAGCAGCTATAACGAATCATGCCCCATTCCCTTCACCATCTTATACCCAATTGGTTCAGGACATGGTCTATGTGTGTCAGTCCCCACTAGGCTGACTACGTCACACCTAGCCCAAGTAACGTTTCCTCGTCCTATGGATTCTAATTACTCTCATGTATTTAAGAGATTCATACTCTGAACATGTCATGCTCTGGCAAGAGGCTTCGAGTAACAATCCGACGATAGGCCTCGGGTATACATCTCCTCGCAAGGAGTGGTGAGTCCTTTGTAGGTTGTTCAAACATCTTCGGGCACTTCGGCTTATACCCAATCATCCTGGGTCCACACCTCCTTGGAGATGCTTGCTTAAGATGTCAAAGTATAAGTCTCCATGACCAAGATGACTTGAACACCGTAAGTCAAAGGAACATCGCACTTAAGCTGCAGTAAGAACATCACTGACATATCTATATGTAGACTACCATATGAAGTTTTACAGCAAGTCACTCCAATGAACTAGTTCCCTTAACTATCATTCATGTTTATCTCCAGACATCTCAATGTCACCAGCCACTGAGAATCAGCTGATTAGAGAATAACCCATGCTAGTCTCAACAGAATTGATAGTGTCTGTATTTATCAATTCATCGACTAGGGACAATTTCAATACTTCACAATTGCACATGTAGAGATAATCACTAGTTGTGAATTCATCACAAATTCTGTCATGCTGTGAATTGTATTGCGGGCATTCAGTAAATGAGCTTAAGATCTTAATCTAATAATCATGTATACTGAAATAGTGAATATTCATTTATTAAAATAAATGATTATAATCATAAGGCGATTGTCTTAGGACACTTCTCTCATATCACTAACAAACTCCCTCTTGGCCTAATGCCAATCGCTACGGTACCCAATACCACAGGCTCTAACATGAACCTCAAACTTACTTTGAGGCAAGGCCTTAGTTAAAGGATCCGCTAAATTCCTTTCAGTGGGAATTTTCTCAATTTGTATATCATTCCTACTTATAATCTCTCTGATCAAATGATAGCGGCGAAGCACATGTTTGGATCGCTGATGAGACCTTGGTTCCTTTGCTTGTGCAATAGCTCCATTGTTGTCGCAGTATACCGGTATTGCTTCATCAATGGTTGGAACCACACCAAGTTCTGAGACAAACTTCTTGATCCAAACTGCTTCCTTTGCTGCTTCCGAAGCTGCAATATATTCCGCTTCCGTGGTAGAATCCGCTATGGTGTCTTGCTTGGAACTTTTCCAGCTTACTGCGCCTCCATTCAAAATAAATACATATCCGGACTGAGATTTGGAGTCATCCTTATTTGTCTGGAAACTGGCATCTGTATATCCACGTATTATCATATCACCTTCTCCTTATATTAGGAACACATCCTTAGTTCTTCTTAAGTACTTGAGGATTGTCTTGACAGCCGCCCAATGATCCATTCCTGGATCAGACTGGTATCTACTTGTGACGCTCAGAGCATATGATACATCGGGCCTAGTACATAACATAGCATACATGATAGATCCTATCGCGGATGCATAAGGAATCTTATTCATGCAAATCCTCTCGTCTTCTGTGCGCGGACACATAGACTTTGAAAGGTTGATCTCATGCCTGATGGGAAAGTAACCTTTCTTGGATTCCGACATGCTAAACCTTTCTAGCACTCGGTCTATATATGTAGACTGCGAAAGACCAAGCAACCGTTTTGATCTATCTCTATAGATTCTAATCCCAAGGATATAGGTTGCTTCTCCCAGGTCTTTCATGGAGAAAGTTTTGGACAACTATATTTTAACTGACTGTAAGACTGATATATCGTTTCCTATAAGTAAAATGTCATCGACATATAACACTAGGAATACGACTGCACTCCCACTAACCTTCTTGTATACACAAGGTTCGTCAGGATTTTGTGAGAAATCAAACTCTTTGATTGTCTCATCAAAACGGATATTCCAGCTCTTGGATGCTTGCTTTAGTCCATATATGGATCGTCGAAGCTTGCATACTTTGGTTTTATTAATCGATGTGAAACCTTCAGGTTGTATCATGTATACATCCTCAAGCAGGATTCCATTAAGGAAAGGTGTTTTCACATCCATTTGTCATATTTCATAATCATAAAGAGCTGCTATGGCTAGGAGCATCCGAATGGATTTGAGCATAGCTACTGGCGAATAGGTTTCGTCATAATCAATTCCTTGTTTCTGACGATATCATTTTGCCACTAATCTAGCCTTAAAGGTAACAACATTACCTTCCATGTCGGTTTTCTTCTTGGAAACTCACTTGCACCCTATGGGCTTAATCCCTTCAGGCGGGTTAACCAAGTCTCATACTTGATTTTCATACATGGAATCCATTTCTGACTTCATGGCTTCAAGCCATTTATCCCTTTCTGAATTTATCAGAACATCTTCATAACTGATAGGTTCGTCATTGATAACGAGTAACACGTCGTTCGATTCACTTATGAGAAATCCGTATCTCTCTGGAATATTGCGTATCCTATCAGACCTACGAAGAAGTGGTGTTGTTTTAGGTTCAACTGATAGCTCATCATTATGAGTTATTGGTTGTGGGTCTAGACTAGGTGTCTCTGTAATGTCTATTGGAGTTTCTTGAACTTCTTCAAGTTCAATGCTACTCCCACTGTTTTCTTGTAAAAGAAATTTTTTTTCCAGAAATACAGCATGCCTTGAAACAAACCCCTTTTGTTCCAAGGGATGATAGAATTGGTAACCCTTTGTTTCCTTAGGGTATCCAATAAATAGACATTTATCAAACTTAGCATCCAATTTGTCTGATACAGTCCGCTTTACATAAGCAGGACAACCCCATATTTTAAGGTGAGTTAAATGAGGTTTCATACTATTCCACGTCTCATATGGAGTAGTAGAGACTACCTTGGTCGGGACTCTGTTTAGTAAGTAAACAGCTGTCTTAAGCGTATAGCCCCAAAAGGATTTTGGAAGAGTTGCATGATTCATCATAGATCTAACCATGTCCATCAAGGTTCAGTTACACCTCTCAGATACACTATTATGCTGTGGTGAATATGGCGGAGTCCATTGAGACAATATCCCATTGTCCTTAAGATAATCTTGAAACTCTTGACTCAAGTATTCACCACCACGATCGGATTGAAGTATCTTAATACTTTTGCCAAGCTGTTTCTCTACGTTACTTCTGAACTCTTTGAATTTCTCAAAAGCTTTAGATTTGTGTTTCATTAAGAGCACATACCCGAATCGTGAGTGATCATCGATAAAGGTAATGAAGTAGCTATAACCTCCTTGTGCAAGAGTTGACATTGGTCCACATACATCAGTATGTATTAGACCAAGCAATTCTCCCACTGGTTTACCTTTTCCGGAAAAGGGTAATTTGGTCATCTTGCCTTTTAAGCATGATTCACATGTATCAAATGAACCGGGTTCAAATGATTCCAGAATTCCACATTGGTGTAATTTGGTCATGCGTTTCTTACTTACATGGCCAAGACGACAATGCCACGTATAGGAGTCTATTTGATTATCTATTCGAGCACGTTTGTTGCTAACTTCGATATTGAAAACGTCACCGGATAAATTTAACATGTAGATACCATTGTATAATGTTCCGATCCCATAAAGAACACCATTTAAAGTTATGTAACAGCAATTGTTACTAAAAGTTAAATTATAACCCTTTTCATTCAAGCATGAAATAGATAAATGTTCTTTATTAACGAAGGAATAAAATAACAATTATCCAATTCTAAGACAAGTCCAGTAGGGAGCATTAGCAAATATGTTCCGATGACAACAGCAACAATCTTTGCTCCATTTCCAACTCGCAAATTAGCTTCTCCCTTGACGAGTCTTCTTCTATTCCTTAGCCCCTGTATGTCATTACATATATGTGACCTATTCCCAGTATCAAGTACCCAGGTGGACGAGGAAATAGAGTGACATTCAATAACGAAGATACCTGAAGAGGATGGGGCATCGGATGCCTTCTTCTTCAAGGACTCAAGATAAACCTTGTAGTTTCTTTGCCAGTGACCCTCCTTGCCGCAGTGATGGCAAGTGTCTTTTGGTGCCTTTTCAGTCTTTTTGGCCTTTTTCTTCTTTCCCTTATTCTGTTCTTTGGGCTTCCTCTTAGAGCCTTTCTTTGAGGAACCAACTAACAGTACCGTCTTCTGATCCTGCTTTACAGAAGGCTCTACAGTCTTCAGCAGGTTGAGCAACTCAGGAATGGTAGTCTCCAACTTGTTCATCCGATAGTTCATCACAAATTGTGAGTAACTCTTGGGCAAACAATGCAGAATTAAGTCAACACTTAGTTCATGATCCATTGCAAATCCAAGTGTGCCTAGTCGCTCAATGTAACCCAACATCTTCAACACAAACTGTGAGACAGAAGTGCCTTCCTGCATCTTAGAGGTGAAGAGGAGTCTGGAGACCTCAAACCTTTCGGATCTCGCCTGCTCGTCAAACAGCTCATGAAGATGGAAGATGGTGGTATGAGCATCCATATGCTCATGCTGCTTTTGCAGCTCAGGTACCATAGCGGCCAGCATAATGCAACTCACAAGTTCAAATCGGCCACATGTTTCTGATAGGCTACTAACTAGTCTGGAGTTGCATCTTCTGCAGGATGGTTGGGAAGTTGTTCTTCAAGGACATAAGCAAGCTTTTCTGCCTTGAGGACTATCCTCAGGTTTCGAAGCCAGTCCATGAAGTTTGGCCCAGTCAGCTTATTGGTGTCCAAAATGGAACGCAAATTCAGAGAAGACATGATCCAGTGATTATCCTAGAAATACAAATTGGGCTTATGTGAGAAGAATGATAAAGAATGCATCAATATACATTAATTAAATCCTATTTATTTTTCAAATTGAATAACCCTTTTTTATCAATTCGGGAGATCGTAGGAACATCTCCAAATAGGTTGATATCCAACCATAGATAAGAACAACCATGACTAGAGTCCATCAAGTTATTCTTAGCTATGAAGGTAGGTAATTATACTGATTACATATTATCCATATGTAACCATCACATTATGCTATCAACTAATTGAATGTTTGCATAAATCATTAGGTTGTTAACTCATTAACAAGTATGCAACAATATACATAGCACCCAACTGCACCTCTCTTTACATCGACCTTGGCTGTGGCACAACAAATCGATGCTCTAAGCTTAAGGCTGACCCATTAATCAAGAAATAGTTTTAATATGGTTGGAGCTCATTCAACCGTTTAGTCAGGCTTGGATGTGTCAACAACCAAAACTAAGGATTGACCTCTGACTCCAACTATGTTAATCATAAACTAATTCCATGGTTTGAACATGTTGAGGTTCAAGCCGGGCATGGATGTGTCCATCAACCCAAACGAGAAACAAAACTCCGGTTCTAACCATATTAATGGAAGGTATTGGCCTTAATATTCTGTAAGGGGTTTTGGGTCTCATCCTTTTCCTTTTAAGCACATTCATGACATATAATTATGTCATGTTCTAACGATTTCCTTAATAAAGTATGTATGTGACTTAATTTATCAAGTCTCATTAATTGAATTAGGAATCGGATTTCCTAATTCTAATTTCATACTTTATTCAAGGAATTGTTTCGGGAAACAATTTCCTAAATTGTCATAATCAATTTCGGAAATAATATGTTTAAGACTTTGATTTCTTAAAATCAAATCTTATTAAATTAAGAGACAGATTCCCTTAATTCAACCACATATTATTTACATGAAAATCTTATTTAAGGAAATAAACTCTATAGGAAATAATTTTCATAATTAATTTTGGAGACAACAATATGTAAGAGCATCACCTCATAAATCAAATAAGGAAATTATCGTTTGAGAATCACCTCAAAAATATCCAAGATTTGATCACATATTTTATTTATGGATAATTAATTACAACAAATTATTTACTTTGGGTGGCTCCCCGAGGCACTCCCCAAAGAAAAGAAATATGTTGTAAATCTAATTTGGCCTGCTCCCCGAGGCATAACCAAATTAAACTTGACAATTAAAGAACTTGTTAATAATATAATTTGGATGGCTCCCCGAGGCCTACCCAAATCAATTTTAACAATTCATATTCAAAATAGGAAATTAAATTATAACAACTAACTTTAATTTGGGTGGCTCCCCGAGGCACTCCCCAAAGTAAAGAATTTTGTTAATAATTTAAAAACCAATTTGAATTTAATTGTCAATTAATGTTTCCATAAAATGTCTAGACTTTCATGAAAAGAAAGTGCCCAAAATTACGAGATTTCCATAAATGGAATATTTCCAAAATTAAAAGGTTTTCAGAATTATTGTAAGTTTCTGGTACAAAGAAAACTTATGTATTCCCAAAATTAGAAAATTTCCAAAAATTAGGAAATTTCCAAAATTGGAAAGTTTCCAAAAATGTAAAGTTTTCACAATTATCATAAAATTTTAGAAACAGAGATATTTCAAAAGTTTACGAAATTTCATGAGGATTTCCAAACTTTGAAATTCCTAAATCTAAAATTTACCATAATTGGAAAGTTTCCATAATTGGAAAATTTTCCAAAATTGAGATCATGACAAAGTTTTTCGCAAAACAATAATATGATTATGTTGAACACTAACCGGCTCTGATACCACTGTTGGGACCGGGTGCATGCCGACGCGGACACGTATTGTAATTGTTACATAATTACATACAGCGGAAACAAAAGCATGAATAATTTCCTAAATTATTCTAACACATATCCTAAGCATGCAATGTGTTCACATAATCGTAATATAAAATTTTTGCAGAAAAGGAAATTACTCTACGAATTACCTTGCGTAACTTGGAAGAAGGGACGAGATCCAACCGTTAGCGTCCCTTGAAAGCTCCGCCTCTATTCGTATCCACGCCGAGTATCGTCAGGATAACTTCGCTAAGCCACGAGTTTCGTGTTCATGAGAACTACTAGATTCTCCATGAACACGACGAAAACCGAGAGAGTAATCAAATCGAAAGACTCACCACCAAGGTTGGCCGAAGAGGAAGATCGTCGCAAGGAAGAACTTCGTCGCCTTGATGCTTCTCCTTGTGCTCACGGCAAGAAGAAAGAAGGAAGGCCTATGGCCGGCCAAGAGAGAGGGAGAGAAGAAGAGGAGAGAGCCCAAGCAATTCTTGGATGGATCATCTTCCATGGCACCCCTTGGGTCCTTTATATAGGGAGAGGTTTCTTAATTCCCAAGCAAACCTCTCCTTGATTATGGAATAATTTCTCAATCAATCCATAATCAAGGCTCTCATGATCAAGCTTCTTCTTCTTGATTATGGAATAATTTCTCAATCAATCCATAATCAAGGCTCTCTTTCTTTTGGCATGATTATATAAAATTTATAAAACAAACCAACCATTGGTTCATTATATAAAATTTTATAAAACAAACCAACCATTGGTTCATTATATAAATTTTATTAAACAAACCAACTCATGGTTCATTATATAAAAATTTATATAAAATTTATATAACCTTTTATAAAATAAACCAACCTTTGGTCTATTTTATAAAACAAACCAAAATAGCCTTATCCTCTTATGGTGGTGGTCGGCCATGACAAGAAGAGAGGAGGCCCCCTTCCTTGGCCGGCCCATCTAACCCCAATTGGATCAAATCCCTTAATGAATTAAACTTATTTAATTCACCCATTAAGTCTTTAAAAGACTTAGCCATTCTATGCTTCCGATGCGTCTGAAATAAATTCAGTTTTGACTATTGTTTGGACTTACCAAAAATAGTCTATCTCGATTGGAGAATCCAATTCTCAACTCGTTTTAAATCCTTCGAATTACTCGTTATACGTGTGACCAAATAGGCTTTCAATTTATGTTGGCCGTCCATAATTAACTAATTAATTATAGAACGATCATGAGTGGCACCTAGTAGTACATCATGATCCCCAATTAATTGAAAGATCAACGGTTGACCTCAGAAATGATTCTGAAACCCTTCAGCAGCTATAATGAATCGTGCCCCATTCCCTTCACCATCTTATACCCACTTGGTTCAGGACATGGTCTATGTGTGTCAGTCCCCACTAGGCTGACTACGTCACACCTAGCCCAAGTAACGTTTCCTCGTCCTATGGATTCTAATTACTCTCATGTATTTAAGAGATTCATACTCTGAACATGTCATGCTCTGGCCAGAGGCTTCGAGTAACAATCCGACGATAGGCCTCGGGTATACATCTCCTCGCAAGGAGTGGTGAATCCTTTGTAGGCTGTTCAAACATCTTCGGGCACTTCGGCTTATACCCAATCATCCTGGGTCCACACCTCCTTGGAGATGCTTGCTTAAGATGTCAAAGTATAAGTCTCCATGACCAAGATGACTTGAACACCGTAAGTCAAAGGAACATCGCACTTAAGCTGCAGTAAGAACTTCACTGACATATCTATATGTAGACTACCATATGAAGTTTTACAGCCAGTCACTCCAATAAACTAGTTCCCTTAACTAGCATTCATGTTTATCTCCGGACATCTCAATGTCACCAGCCAGTGAGAATCAGCTGATTAGAGAATAACCCATGCTAGTCTCAACAGAATTGATAGTGTCCGTATTTATCAATTCATCAACTAGGGACAATTTCAATACTTCACAATTGCACATGTAGAGATAATCATTAATTGTGAATTCATCACAAATTCTCTCATGCTTTGAATTATATTGCGGACATTTAGTAAATGAGCTTAAGATCTTAATCAAATAATCATGTATACTCAAATAGTGAATATTCATTTATTAAAATAAATAATTACAATCATAAGGCGATTGCCTTAGGACACTTCTCTCATATCACTAACAGACTTATTGCCGAATTCTTTGAATCAGGACTTTGTGCCCAGTCTGCGACTAGGACTTATTGTCCAACTCTTGATCAGGACTTAGGTGCCCAGCCCTCGACTAGGACTTATTTCCCAATTCTTTGAATCAGGAGTTCATGTCTAGTTTACCTAGGACTTTTTCCTGCGCACTTAATCAACTTCATTAGATCACGAGATAACCTTAACTTATGAACCCTTTGCATTATCAAAACTCAGGTTTGATCTTGGTGCTTCCGACACCAACAATCTCCCCCTTTTTTATTTATGGCAACTAGGTTCAACAAGTTAAGTTAAAAAACATATAAAGCATAGCAAACATGTTTATTCTAAGAAAATCACTTTTTGAAAAATATTTACTAAGCTCCCCCTGAAATAGAGATTCTCCCCCTAAAGCTTTCAATGATATGCAGTTTTTCAAAAATGACTAAGTGTACAAATTTTGACCAAGTGTTTTTTTGCAAAAAAAAAAACATATGCACACTTACCAAGATTTTGCACTTAAAAAATATTGTGCACTTGAAAATCTTTTTGCATAAAACATTTTACACTTAGAAAAATATTTTGTAATTAAAATCATTTTGCACTTAAAAAATTTTGCACTTATAAAATTTTTGCACTTAGAAAATTTTGCATTTAGAAAATTTTGTACTTAGAAAATTTTTTGCACTTAGAAAATTTTACACTTAGAAAAATTTTGTACATAGAAAATTTTCACTTAGTAAAATCTTGCACTTAAAAAAAATTTTAGAAAAATGTTGCACTTAGAAAAAAAATTTATACACTTCGAAAAATTCTACAACACATGAAAATCTTTTTGCATTAAAAAATATTTTGTATTAAGGAATATTTCGTGCACTTGGAAAAAGATTTAGTACTTAGAAAAATTTTGTGCACTTGGAAAAATATTTTGTATTAAGAAAAATTTTGTGCACTTGGAAAAAGATTTTGTACTTAGAAAAATTTTGTGCACTTGGAAAAATAAAAAGAATTTGTGCTTGAATGTTTTAATGCACTTAACCTGAAATTTTAACTTGGTTTTTTTAAAAAAAAACTAAGAATAATTCTTTTCTTTTTCTCTCCCCCTTTGCCATATATCAAAAAACTATTTGAAAAATTAATTACGAATCAGAGCTAGTTTTTAACAAAATCTAAATACATATTGAACCAATTCTAGTGAGTGCAAGCAACAAAAAAATCAAACCAACTGCATTGAACTCATTCGGGTCCTGTCTAACCTTGTTAGCTACTTACTAACTATTATATAACAGTAGCTTTCACTAGGGTTAGTCAAGTTAAATGATCTGATCAAGTTATATTTTCTAAGCTTGAACACTTAGCTTGATTGCTGTTCAATTGTATTTATCGCCCCAACTACTCTAAATGCACTGACTTAAAGCACCTTGAGTCAAGGCATAGACCTAACCATCTCAACCCAGTCTAGTTTATCAATCAAAGTGTCCTAAGGTGCTTGTGAGATGCTGGCTTCTAGATCTATAGGTCCATGCAATTCTAGGGTTAAAGCCTAGGCTAAATCCATTTGCGTAAAAACCCTAGTTTTAAAGGGGGTAATTTTTCGAAAAATCTAAGTCGGGAATGAATTTAAAATTCAAGACTTAATAAAAATGATTTTTCGAAAGATATGAAATACTAGTTTTTGAAAAATATTGAAAACATAAGAAAAATTAGAACAGTCCTATTCTACTAAGCATAAACCTAACTGCCTTCTTAGTAAGCTAAACTCAAACTCAGGTAAGGGTTTAGTAAAGATGTCATCTAAATTAGATTTTGAGTCCACATGCATAAGTACGATCTCGCCCCTGGCTACATGATCCCTAACAAAATGATGTTTTACTTCTATGTGTTTGGTTCGGGAGTGATGAATTGAGTTTTTCGTAAGATTTATTGAGCTTATGTTGTCAATGAATACTTTGGTTTGGGCATAGTCTAGCTAGAAATCCTTAAGAGTTTGCATCATCCATAAAAGTTGTGCTACACTCTCCTAGGGCAACATATTCTGCTTCAGTTGTGGATAAGGCTATGCAGTGTTGCTTTCTACTGCACCAGCTGATTAGACTGTCCTAATAATTGACAACTTCCACTTGTACTCTTTCTATCTAGTTTGCAACCGGCATAGTCAAAGTTAGAGTATCCTGATAATTTAAAATTGGAAGTCCTAGGATACCAAATACCTACATTTAGGATACCTTTTGTTGGATCGTAGAAACTCGATAGAGGGGGGGGGGGTGAATATCGAGTTTAAATTTTTTCGGAAGAATAGAGAAAATACGCAGCAGAAAGTAATAAATCAATCGTAAACACAGGTTGGTTTTACTTGGTTCGGAGTCGCGGTCGGCTCCTACTCCAAGGCCCACGGTACTTGACCGTTTACTTTGGGCAATTCTATAATCGTAAAAATAGTTTTACAAATTTAGTACAGAAATAGAATTGAAATTCAAACTTGCAACACTTTCGTTACCGACGCTCGAGGTGGATCGTATTTCGAAGCAGAGGGTCATCATCGGTGCTAGAATCTCGAAGTCAGAGGTTGTCGGAGTGTAGCGCTTGAACGAATGGTCTTGGAGCGTTGAGAGCGATGTGTGCTGAAGCCTTGGGGGTGAACCCCCTTTTATAGCACCCATGGGGGCGCCTGTGTCGATGGGGGCGCCTACACGTGGCCTTCCCTATGCGATCTCTTATCCGCAGGCTCGATCAGTGCTTATCCATCTTCACTGGGGAGCCTGAGCTGATGGGGGCACTGATAATTACCATTTTGTTGATAAATTTAAGGTCTCAAATCCATGTTTTGATCCACTATTATATGCTTAAGTTTGCATTTACATAAGGTTTCATGAATTCTTTCTATTTTGACTTTTGATTCAAATCTTTATATATTTGAGATATTTTGGCACTAAAATGTGAATCTAATTTTATAGGTTTCAAATGATCACGGACCTAGATCGGATTGGATCAAACTTGAGTCAAAATTGGATCCGGATCAAGGTGATCAAGCATCAGATTAATATGGGTCGTCCATTCAAGAAATGGCTAGATCTGAGCCATCTATCATCTGCTAACCAATCCGAGTTCCAGTTAAAGTTAATCTAGACCACAGATCAAGATCTGAAGATTTGGTCCCAATCAGAGGTCATCCAGCCAATGGATCGAGCTTAAGAGTTGCCTAAATCATCCATTCAAAGATCAGAGAAATCTGAACCATCTGTTGCAGATCTGAACGATCCCAACTGAGGAGGAGTAGATCAGGACCATTGATCAAGATCTGGAAAGTTTGGTTCAGATCTGAGATGATCCAACCGTTGGATGACATGGAAAGGATCTCATCCATTCAAATTCAAATGCAATTAGTTAAAACAGAAACTCCCTCTTCCGCTCGTGGTAGTCACGTCTTCGCCAGATCCAGTTTCTTCATTGTTCTTCATTTTGTTCTTCATTTTTCTTCGTTTATTCAGTGTTTCTTCTCAGTTTCTGGAGGTGACCACATTAGATTTGTCTATTGCAAGATTTCAGATCGTCGAGGTAAGATTTCCAGTTCAGTTTTGCTAACCAATTCTCGCAGGTGAAGGAGCTACGGTGAGGGTTTCGCCAGAGCTGCTGTCATCGCCGATTGATCCTTGTTGATCGCTGGATCACATCAGAAGGAGCTATCGAAACTTCAGAGGGGTTCTCGGAAGCATTTCGATTGTTCCTAAGCTTGATCGCCATTTAGACAATCGAGAAGGAAGCAATCAGTTCAGCCACTGACCGATCATGGGGACCGGACAGAGTTGCATCTGATCGGTCCCATGACCGATCAGAAGAGGACCTGATCGGTCAGTTGACCGATCAGGAAGAGCAGAATAGCCAGATTCACAGCAACTGAGCAAAGAAGTTTTTCTTCATTGGTTTTTGAGCTAGGGGGTTCATAGCTGGACCTTTGTGTGACGGCAAAGGGAAGTTTTGAGTAGAAATTGATTTGATGTTTAATTAGGATAATATTTTGGTTCCAAGCATTTAAGTCTTCAAGTTGTTTAGTTTGTTTTCAACTATAATCCAATTCAAGTTCTTAAGAATATTTTGTTCTAATTTCCTTTATCCTGCAAATTAGTTTCCTGCAATTAATTCTCTGCAATTAGTTCTTTAATTTCAATTCAATAGTTGAAGTCAAATTGCTTAGTTTTCCAATAGGATAAGACTAGTTCCTACAATTTCCAAATTCATTCCATACTTAGATAAGTTCATTCTATTTCATATTGTCCTTTCCTTATCGACAAAAACCCCCCATTTTATTAGAAAACCCAAATCATTAAATGACAAATAACTTGCAAGCTTGAGCTAAACATTCATTCAACTAGTCCTTGGAAAAATACGACATGAGGCCCCTATACTACATTTAATCTTGTTAGCCAAGGGTTTTCAGTTTATAAATATCTAAATTTGATGCTCATTCGTGATACCTATTTTGTAGCCTTTCAGGCACCCGTATGGTCCCGGGCGCCTAAGCTGAGTACGTCCAGAGGCTTCGTGGTAGTTTGCTTCGCTTGCTTCTGTTTTGCCTTTGCACTGGGGCGCCCGTATCCATACGGGCGCCTAGCCACAGTGAGGTGCCTCACCCCATTGAGGCGCCTCAGCTACAGAAAACCAGTCCTTCGATCCCTGCAACCAAGGTTAGTTCCAAGACAAACAGAAGCAAACATGTTAGCCATTATTTACAGCCTAAGCTGTCTTGGTTCTGACTTTGGGTCTCCCAAATGGAACCCTAGGTTGAACCGATGCCTACTGTTCCCTCGACGGGGAACACGTCCTCACCTATCCTCTCAAGAGAGTTTACCTTTTGTCAACCGGCTCCTTCGGTTGGACTTTTGCCCAATCCACCTGACCAGGTCTTCGTGCCCAACTTCCGGTCAGGTCTTCTTGCCCGACATCCGGTCAGGTCTTCGGTGCCCAGCCCTTTGCTAGGTCTTCTTGCCCAGTCCTCGACCAGGACTTCTTTGCCCAACTTCCGATCAAGTCTTCTTGCCCAGTCCTTGACCAGGACTTCTTGCCCATCCCTTTGCCAAGACTTCTTGCCTAGTGTACCTAGGACTTTTCCTGTACACTTAGTAGACTTGTTAGATCACAATAACACCTTAACTTCTGAACCCTTTGCCATTATCAAAACCCAGGTTAGACTTAGGTGCTTCCTGCACCAACAATCTCCCCCTTTTTGATTTATGACAACACGGTTCAAAAAGTGAAGTTAAAAATAGATAACAAGTAAAGAATTCTAAAACACTACTTAGTTTTCTCATCCTAAACCGAATATTCTCCCCCTGAGTTTTTCAAAGATAAGTAGTGTTTTAAAAAACTTCTAAGTCCTTGACTCTTCTTAGAGAAACTCAAAAAGATTTTTCAAGTAACCCACTTAGAAAATTTTCCAAAAGATTTTCAAGTTAAACACTTAGAAAAATTTTTAAAATATTTTTAAGTTAAGTACTTAGAAAATTTTTCAAAAGATTTTTAAGTTAAACACTTAGAAAATTTTCCAAAGATTTTTAAGTTAAACACTTAGAAAATTTTTAAAAATATTTTTAAGTTAAGTACTTAGAAAATTTTCAAAAATATTTTAAAGTTAAACACTTAGAAAATTTTCCAAAGATTTTTAAGTTAAACACTTAGAAAATTTTCAAAAATATTTTTAAGTTAAGTACTTAGAAAATTTTTCAAAAGATTTTTAAGTTAAATACTTAGAAAATTTTTCAAAGATTTTTAAGTTAAGTACTTAGAAAATTTTCATTTTTGAAATGCTTTAGATTTGAAAAAAAACATTTGTAAGTATTTTCGTTATTTACTTTTTGAAAAGGAGATAAAAGTTTTGAAAACTAAAATTTGAAAAATTTCTTTTCTCCTTTCCTTTCTCTCCCCCTTTGCCATATATCAAAAAAAACTAATTATAGAAAAAAATTATTCCAAAAGAAAGTGAAGTTCTGTATTGAACCAACTCTAATAGGCATAAACTGGACCAAACCAAATTAAATTGTTCTTGCTCGGGTCCTGTCTAACGGTTTGCTACTTACTAACTGTTATAAACAGTAGCTTTCGCTTAGGGTTAGTCAAGTTAAGTGATCTGCTCAAGTTAGATTTTCTAAGCTTAACACTTAACCTGATTACTATTCAATTGGTATTTATTGCCCCAATTACTGCAGATGCACTGACTTAAAGCATCTTGAATCAAGGTATAGACCTAAGCATCTCAACCCAGTCTAGGTTATCAATCAAAAGTACCCTAAGGTGCTTGTGAGATGCTGACTTCTAGATCTATAAGTGCATGCAGTTCTAGGGTTAGGGCCTAAGCTAATTCCATTTACGAAAAAGCATTGCTGTTCAATTGGTATTTATTGCCCCAATTACTAGAGATGCACTGACTTAAAGCATCTTGAATCAAGGCATATACCTAAGCATCTCAAACTAGTCTAGGTTATCAATCAAAAGTACCCTAAGGTGCTTGTGAGATGCTGGCTTCTAGATCTATAGGTGCATGCAGTTCTAGGGTTAGGGCCTAAGCTAAGTCAATTTGCGAAAAAGCCCTAGTTTTGAAGGGGTAAGTTTTTGAAAAAAAACTAAGTCGAAAAATCATTTTAAATTTTAAGACAAAAAAATGATTATTCATAAAACATTAATTAACAGATAAGAAATAATACAATTTTGAAAAAAAAATGTTGTGCAGTCCTATTCTACTAAGCATACGATTCAATTATTAAGTGCATGACTGAGTAGTAAAATTTGCATAAGACTAATAACTTATCAGCAAGTAAATATGATAGATGCATAAGAGTCAACTGGTCAATAGGAGGACCAGCAAAGTCAAATAGTAGTCAATCACAAGTCAGCCATACTCAGTAGAGACAGTCAACCAGTCAAAGATACAATAAGATAGCTGAAAAAGTGACTCTGATCTATGAGGAAGGGCCAGGAGGGTCGAATGAGCTAGGCTGCCATGTACTCAGTGTGGTAGCCCTCGTTCACATTGTGTTCATTCTGTAGGGCCTCCATATACTCGGCGTGACGGGCATCCATCTCCTCCCTGAGGTTGTGCATCTCCGTCTGCAATAGTGTAATGCGCTGGTCGGTGGTCAGTGGAGGAGGCTCCTATAAGTGCTCGTTAATCTCAGCTGCGAGATCGGCCACGTCTACCTCCACCTCCTCGTCGGAGTCATCTTGCCGTCGAGCCCTCTCTCGTCTCCATGATAGGACCCTGGTGGCCGAAACGTCAATTCCCGCTAAAGAGAAATTTCTACACCCTATTTCATCAAACTCGGTCATTGAGATGATCTCTCCAGCAGTGATGTCGCGACCATGGTGTTGAAGAAGGGCGGTGATAATATGACAGTAGGGCGTTCATACTCGATCGTGAGTAGATACGCTCGATGCGTAAATGATGGTGTGGAACATGTGGAGGCCTATGTCTATATCTAGCTGATGGATCATGGCGTAAAGTAGAAAAGTGTGAAAAGGACGCATGCTCGCGACATCTCGGGTGGTGAGTGGGAGAACACAACGAACTATAACTCTGTAGAGAGCATAATCCTGGACTCGGAGGTCAACGGACTGAAACCGTCGTGCTAACGGGTTCCGCACATCTCCAAAAAAAATAGGTGTAGAGAATATCTAGGTTGATGTGCGAATAGGGGGGAGCGGAGGGAGGGTCGATCGGAGGATAGCAGCAAAAAGTCGATTGTGACTGTCGTAGTCCGTGGAATCGATTGAACAAAGTTGGAGAAATAGTGAGAGGAGTGCCTTGTACGGTGGTAGAGTAGAGCAGGTCATCAATTTTGACTAGGTTATTGTAAAATTTGGCACACAATGTCGAATTTACTGGATGTGTACAGTAGACAAGATGGTCTAATTGATAGAAATTTATTGCATCCATGGCTATTGGACAAGACTGGTTAAAGAATTGTCGGTTTAGAAAACTAGTCTTAATGGGCTTGTAAGTAGTTTGAGCAAATTTATTAAAGAGTTCTAAGTTTGGGAACCTAGGGTCTAGGCTAGGTTCAGCCCCGGGGTTCGGTTGAGTAACGCGACGTTTTCTAAGCGAATAAGAAAAATGCATTTAAGAAATGAAATAATTGAAAGATTATTTGAAAATGCATATTAAAAATAGTACCGGGGAGGCATAGTTGAAGAGGGGCGTTCGAGGACACAAGAAGGGCTTCCGGCCACCTTAAGAGGAAGAGAAGTGGAGGAGGATTTCGGTTTTAGTGTGGGGAATGAAGAGGGAGCCATGGTCCTTATATAGTACTCATCCGGGCGCCTGTAAAGGGTTGGGCGCTCGTGTTCATTGGGGCGCCCGTAAGGTCACGGACGCCTGTGTCAGTGGTCAGCTGCTTTTGGCAGATCTGACCATCATGGATGAAGATAAAGCTATAGGTGCCCGACAGGTCACGGGCGCCCAGGTCAGGTGTGTAGGGGTTGACAGCTTTGGCTGTCTTGGTCAATGATAAAGTCTGAGGTGCCCGACAGGTCACGGGCGCTCGTGTTGACTAGGGTTTGAATATTGACCAGTTTGACAGTTGACCATGGTTGACTGTGTTGACCATGTTTGACTCAGTAGACTCATACCATCAAGCCTAGATGATATAAAATTCGAGTTGATTTTGAGCATATTTTGAAAGCAGTTCAAATTTTAAAATGAATTATACTATTAGGTCCTAGATATCTCACTCAGTTCTACGTGATAAAACATGTTAACCTTATGGGTTTTATGAGACAAATTTTTCAAAAGAAATATAGATTTTAATTTTGAAAAACAACAAGGTTAATTTGAAAGGTTTGAATTAATTTATAAAGCTAAGTTTATTGTTTTTGAAACGATGTTTGAGTCTAAGATTAATTGAAATTTGTGTTAAATTCAAATCTGACAATAGTAAAGTGAATTTGATTTTCTATAATTGGCTTCCAGGTCTTGGCAAGGCACTAGGCCTTCTTTGGTCGTAGCCTTATTGGATCATCAACCCTTTCCTTGACAATGCCTTTTATAGAAAATTCATCTTCAAGTTACTTCTTGAAAGATTTTGGTCTAACTAGCTTGGGTCTTGGATCGGTAGCTTCGGCTAGTTCCACCACAATGGTTTCCCTAACGTACTATCATCTCACCTCCACCCAATACTAGGTTGTTCAAATTTTAACTAAGTCATTTTGTCCTTAGTCTAACCAGTCCTAGATCTAAACATGATAATTTTGCAAAAAGAAATAAACAAGCAATCATACAATAATAATAAAAAATAAGCATACAATAAAAAATTACAAAAAAACATATCTAATTATGAAAATTATTTTTAAATTGGCTCCCCCTGGACTATAGCCTCGATAATGATTAGGCAAGATGTGAATCTTGTCCTTGGGGATCCAATACTGGTTTGGTCCAGCTTGGTTGTTCAAGCAAAGCTTGGGGTCACATGCTTGAACTTGAGCTCTAGGTTGGTTCAATATAGCATAATAAGACCGTTGTCTAGACTGGGTTCGATACCCTAATCCTGATCGGTTAAGAACAGACTTCCATTTTCCAAGGATCATATCAAGACCCTTGGAACCCGAAGTGAATCGTTATAAAGCCACTCTGAGCTCCTTGACTTGAGTTTTCAAGGAGGAATTCTCTTTCTCAAGCTTTTCAACTTGTAGAGTTTCCTTCTTGAACCTTCTCGGTTAAGGATCTCGAGTCAGCTTCCTCTTTTAGGAGTTTTACTTCCTGTCGGAGGGACTCAACCCGGATTTTGGCTTTCGCCAAGTTTTGAGATAAATATGAAATTAACTTAGAAAGTTCGTATTCTGAATAGTCTCTTACCGTTATTTGGCCATTTTCCGAGATTGTGAGCCTTCCGTCGTCTGGCTCAGATTTTGACCCGGTGTCGATGTCTTCCGAAGCGGTTAAGGCGAGAAGATTTGATTGCGGGGCCTCTTCTTCTTCTTCGGAGGAAGATTCATCCCACGTGGCTTGAAGAGCTTTCTTCCTTCGTGTCTTCTTTGCCTCCTTCAGATTGGGGCACTCTGATTTGTAATGTCCCTTCTTGTTGCATTCGTAGCAGGTGACATTTGTTTTGCCTTTTAAAGTTGAAGGTTCAGCTGGATCTTCCTTTCGTCGGCTTGTTTTCTCTCTGTTTGTCTGGTGCTTCATCTCCTTGTAGTAGTCCCGAGCTAGCCGAACTAACTTGGGTCGATCCCCTTCACTGTCTTCTGAGTCTGAGTCTGAGTCAGACTCTGGTGCTGGTTGGAGTTTCTTCTTGAGAACTTTTCCTTGGGATTTACCTGCAATAAACGCAATACTTTTCTCGACCATAATGTAGTTAGTCTGTTCATGCAATTCTAATTCTGAAAAAAGTTCATCTAATTTAATTTTTGAAAGGTCCCTGGAAACCTTGTAAGCATCTAACATAGATGCCCATTGTGTGTTCCTAGGGAACGCGTTTAGGGTGTACCTGATTAGGTCACGGTTCTCTACCTTGTGACCTATTGTATGCAGCCCATTCATTAGCTCCTGGATTCTGGCGTGGAGCTGTGCTGTTGATTCTCCTTCATTCATCTTTATCGTGTAAAGTCTGTTCAGCAATAGATCCCTTTTGCTGTTTCTGGTGTCGGAGGTACCTTCGTGCAGCTCAATCAGCTTGCTCCAAAGTTCTTTAGCGCTGTTGAAGGGACCCACCCGGTTTAGCTCTTCCTTGGTCAATCCACATTGCAACGTCTGAGTTGCCTTTGCATCAGCCTCGATCTTCTTTTTCAACGAGGCGTCCCTTTCAGAGTAGTGTTGTGGCACTCCTTCTGCGTTCTTGGGAATCTCGAGACCAGATTGGATAATTATCCACATGTCCACCTGAGTTTTCAGGTGGACTTCCATCCAGTTTTTCCAGTAGGAGAAATCTTGTCCACTGAAAAGTGGTGGTCTGGCTGTGTTGAATCCCTCTTGCATGGCCATAATATTTTCTGAGAAAGAAAAACAACGAAAACTTGTTCCAAGACTTAGTCTTGGATTAGTAGTGTGGAAGAAATTATAAACAACGAAAAAACGATCGAGTGGTGTTGCACCAACCTCGATTAACGAGAAAAATTCGAAAATAACTTCGTAAATCCGAAAAAAACTCTCAAATTGGTGGTTGCACCAAATTTGAGTCACCCGCTCTGATACCACTTGTTGGATCGTAAAAACTCGATAGAGGGGGGGGGGTGAATATCGAGTTTAAATTTTTTCGGAAGAATAGAGAAAATACACAGCGGAAAGTAATAAATCAATCGCGAACATAGGTTGGTTTTACTTGGTTCGAAGTCACGGTCGACTCCTACTCCAAGGCCCACGGTCCTTGACCATTTACGTTGGGCAATTCTATAGTCGTAAAAATAGTTTTACAAATTTAGTACAGAAATAGAATTGAAATTTAAACTTGCAACACTTTCGTTACCGACGCCTGAGGTGGATCGTATTTTAGAGCAGTGGGTCGTCGTCAGTGCTGGAATCTCGAAGTCGGAGGTTGTCAGAGCGTAGCACTTGAACGAAAGTTCTTGGAGCGTTGAGAGCGATGTGTGCTGAAGCCTTGGGGGTGAACCCCCTTTTATAGCACCCATGGGGGCGCCTATGTTGATGGGGGCGCCAACACGTGGCCTTCCCTGCGCGATCTCTTATCCACAGGCTCGGTCAGCGCTTATCCATCGTCACTAGCGCGCCTGAGCTGAGTACATCCAGAGGCTTCGTGGCAGTTTGCTTCACTTGCTTCTGTTTTGCCTTTGTACTAGTGCGCCCGTATCCATACGAGCGCCTAGCCCCAGTGAGGTGCCTCACTCCATTGAGGCGCCTTGCTGCAGAAAACCAGTCCTTCGATCCCTGCAACCAAGGTTAGTTCCAAGACAAACAGAAGCAAACATGTTAGCCATTATTTACAGCCTAAGCTGTCTTAGTTCTGACTTTGGGTCTCCCAAATGCAACCCTAGGTCGAACCGACGCCTACTGTTCCCTCGACGGGGAACGCGTCCTCACCTACTCCTCTCAGGAGAGTTTACCTTTTGCCAACCGGCTCCTCCGGTTGGACTTTTGCCCAATCCACCTGACCAGGTCTTCGTGCCCAACTTCCGGTCAGGTCTTCTTGCCTGACTTCCAGTCAGGTCTTCGGTGCCCAATCCTTTGCCAGGCCTTCTTGCCCAGTCCTCGACCAAGACTTCTTTGCCCAACTTCCGGTCAGGTCTTCTTGCCCAGTCCTTAACCAGGACTTCTTGCCCAGCCCATTGCCAGGACTTCTTGCCTAGTGTACCTAGACTTTTCCTACACACTTAGTAGACTTGTTAGATCACAATAACACCTTAACTTCTGAACCCTTTGCCATTATCAAAACCCAGGTTTGACTTAGGTGCTTCCTACACCAACACCTTTAATGTACGTTATGATTCTTTTTAGTGCTGCTAAGTGTGATTCCTTAGCACAGGTTTGGTATCTAGCGCACATTCCTACTGTGAACAAAATGTCATATTTACTTACAGTTAAGTATAATAAGCTACCAATCATACTTCTGTAAAATTTTAGGTCAATTGGATTACCTTCAGGGTCATTGTCTATTTTGACATTTGTAGTCATGGGAGTACTTAAGCTTTTAGAGTTTTCCATTTTGAACTTCTTGATTAATTCTTTTGCATATTTGGATTGATGAACATAGTTATCATCCCTGGTTTGTTTTATTTGGAGACCTAGGAAAAAGTTTAGCTCACCTACCAAACTCACTCACCATAATCTTGACAAATTCTTTTAAAAAGTTAGAATTTGTTGACCCAAATATTATATCATCTACGTATATTTGAGCTATAAATATGTCTTTTTCTAAGGTTTTAACAAATAAGGTTGAGTATATTTGGCCTTGGTTAAATTCCTTAGAAATCAAGTAGGTTGATAGTCTTTCGAACCAGGCCCTAGGTGCTTGTTTTAACCCATAAAGGGCTTTCCTAAGTTTGAACACATGCTCAGGATTGTCTAAGTCCTCAAAACCTAGGGGTTGTCCTACATATACTTCCTCTTTTATGAACCCATTAAGAAAGGCAGACTTGACATCCATTTGGTTTAGTTTAAAACCTCTATGGGCTGCAAAAGCTAGTAACATCCTAATTGATTCATGTATGGCTACGAGGGCATCGGTTTCATCATAATCTAACCCTTTGACTTGACTAAACCCTTTATCTAAGCAGGCTTTGTTTCTCACAATCTCCCCTTGGTCATTTAGCTTGTTTCTAAATACCCACTTAGTGTCTATAACTGACTTACCTTCAGGTTTAGGTACTAAGTCCCAGACTTGGTTTCTCTCAAATTGGGCTAGTTCTTCTTGCATTGCTATGATCCAATCTGGGTCAGGTAGGGCTTCTTCTATAGTCTTAGGTTCTATTTTTGAAATTAGAGCAATTTGACTAAGATTTCTATAAGAAGACCTTGTTTTGACTCCTAAGGTTGGATCACCCAAGATTTGGTCAGATGGATAATTGAGTCTGGGTTTCTTCGTTCTGCTAGAACTAGGTTCAGCCTCAGGTCCGGCTGGTAGGTCTGGATTAGTGATTGGTTCAACTACTTGGGTTGGTTCAGCTATTGGTTCAGTTGATGCCTCAGTAGTTGGTTCAATTGATAGTTCAGTTAATGGTTCAATTAATGGTTCAATATCTTCTTGATCAAGATTTGAATTGTTTAGGTTTTGATTGTCAATAGGTTTTGTTTCAATTTCTTCATCAAATATCAAGTTTGTGGTTTCCTCAATTTTATGGGTTTGTCTATTGTAAACCCTATATGCTCTACTTGTTGTTGAATATCCTAAAAAGGTCCCTGGGGTTGATTTTGATTGAAATTTACCTAGGTAGTCCTTAGTGTTCAAAATATGTACTTTGCACCCAAAACCCCTTAAGTAATGTAGATTTGGTAATCTGTGATAATAAATTTCATAGGGGGTCTTGTTGTATCTTTTGTTTATTAAGACTCTATTTTGTATATAACAGGTTGTATTTACCACCTCTGCCCAAAATTGATTAGTTAGGTTATATTCATTGAGCATTGTCCTAGCGTCTTCCTGAAGGGTTCTATTCTTTTTCTCAACTATTCCATTTTGTTGGGAAGTTCTAGGACATGAAAAATTCATGGACGTACCTATTAATTTTACAAAATTCCTCAAATCTCTGATTTTCAAACTCTCCCCTATGGTCACTCCTATGTCTGTTAATTTTTGTGTCATTTTGATTTTCTATCATTTTGCACAAATTATTAAATGAGTTAAACATTTCATCTTTAGTTTTTAAGAACCTAACCTAGGTAAACCTAGGTAGTCCTCAATGATTACTAAGCAGTACCGATTCCTGCTTAGTAACTTGGCTCCATGTGAATCAAATAGGTCTAGGTGTAGGAGCTCAAGTGTGACTTGGGTTTAGTCTGACTAAGTTGGTTTGTGAGTTGATTTGGTTTGTTTACCTTGTTGACATGAATTACAGATGGTATTTTTAAAGTTTTTAATTTTAGGTACACCTTTAACCAATCCAAGTTGAGTTATTTTTGAAATTAATTTAGTATGAGTGTGACCTAGTCTGCTATGCCAAAAGTTGGTTTCTTCTAATTGAGTTAGAAAACATTTAGGTATTATGGGTAGATTGATCGTGTAAACATTATTTTTCCTACTACCCTTAAGTGTTACTTCTGAGTCTTGTAGATTCCTAATCAGACAGTCAGAATTGGTGAAGGTAACAACGTAACTAGTATCACAAAGTTGGCTAATACTAAGTAAACTAAACTTAAAGTTTTCAACCAATAACACCTTTTTAATAATAAAGTCAGAGTTAATTTCAATGTTACTGACCCAATTACTTTAAGTGTGGCATTGTTGCCAAATGCCACTAAGCCTAGGTTTTAGAATTTGATTTTGGTGAACTTCAATTTATCCCCAGTCATGTGTCTGGAGCATCCACTATCTAATATCCACTGGTCCAAATCTTTATGTTCCTACACATAAAGTATATTTGATTTGGATCCATTTATGTAAAGGTAAGGATAGATTGAATTGAATTTCACTACCTAATCTGTCTCACCCACATCTAACGTTATCAAGCATGTTGACCTTATGGGTTTTTGTGAGATAGGTTTTCAATACGAGTTGAATTAATTTTGAAATTGAATTTGAAAAATTATTAGATGAACATGTTAAGTGTAGAATTAATTGTGAAATTAGAATTAATTTTGAAAGTGTTGCATTAATTTTTTAAAAATGTAAGAAAAATATTATAAAGTTAATTTTGAAACATGTAGAATTAAATTTTAAAAATGTTGAAGAGTTAATTTTTGAAGATGTAGATTTAATTTTTGAAAAATGTTGAATTAGTTAATTTTGGAAAATGTAGATTTAATTTTGAAAAATGTTGGTTGGTTGGGTTGAACTACATTATTAGGTCCTAAACATCTCATACAATTCTAAATGACAAAACAAGTTTCCTTATCTGTTTTGTGAGATGTATTAATTTTTATCTTTGAATTAATGTTAAATCTAAGATTTAATTAAAACTTGTGTTAGATTCAAATTTATCAAATAGTAATTTAAAAGTGAGTTTTGATAATCGGCTTCTAGGTCTTGGCGAGGCACAGAGGCTTTCTTTGGTCGTAGCCTTATTGGATCAACAACCCTTTCCTTGAGAAAGCCTTTTACCAAAAGTTCATTTTCAAATTACTTCTTGAGAAATGTTGGTCTAACTAGCTTAGGATTTGGAGAGGTAGCTTCGGCTAGTTCCACCGGACTAAACAGACCAAATAGGGTACGCCTTACCCTACTTGACTTTTTAGAAAGGCTTCCTTAACGTAATATTATCTCACCTCCACCTAATACTATGTTGTTCAAGTTTCAAGTAAGTCTTTTGTCCTTAACTAACCATTCCTAAATCTAAGCATAATAATATTACAAAAATGAAATAAACAAGCAACAAGCAATTATTTAAGAGAAAAAATCATCTAAGTATAAAAATGGTTTTTATATTGGCTCCCCTTGGACTGAAGCCTCGATAAGGGTTAGGCAAGATGCGAATCTTGTCCTTGGGGATCCAATATTGGTTTGGTCTAGCTTGTTGTTTTAAACTTAGCTTTGGGACCCATGCTTGGACTCGGGATCTAGGTTGGTTCAATATGGAAGAGTAAGAGCGTTGTCGAGAGTTGGTTCGATAGCCTAGTCCGGATCGATTTAGAACTGACTTCTGTTTTCCAAGAATCATGTTAAGATTCTTGGAACCCGAACTGAATCGTTCCAATGCGACTCTGAGTTCCTTGACTTGAGTTTTCAAGGAGGAATTCTCTTCCTCAAGCTTTTGAACTTGAGTCGAGTTTCCTTCTTGAACTGACTCGGTCGAGGAACTCGAGTTGACTTCCTCTTTCAGGAGTTTGACTTCCTGTCAGAGGGTTTCAACCCGGATGTTGGCTTTCTCCAACTTGCATGACAATTATGAAATGAGATCGTAAAGTTCAGACTCAGGATAACCTCTTACCGTAATCCGTCCGTCCTCCGAGATCGAGAGCTTTCCATTGCCGACGTCTTCATTCAATTCTGATTCCGTTCCGGAGACGATGTCTTCCGAGGCGGTCAACGTGAGGAGGTTTGAGTGCGGAGCTTCTTCTTCTTCTTCCGAGGATGATTCATCCTAGGTGGCTTGAAGTGCCTTCTTCTTCCGAGCTTTCTTGTTCTCCTTCAGGTTGGGGCACTCCGATCTAAAATGTCCCTTCTTGTTGCACTAGTAACATGTTACGTTGCTTTTGTTCTTTTGGCTTATTGAGGGTTCAGCTGGATCTTCCTTCTTCCGATTAGTCTTCTTTTTGTTCATTTGACTCTTGAGTTCTTTGTAGTAGTCACAAGCCAATCAGACTAGTTTCGGACGATCTACTCCATCGTCGTCAGACTCCGAATCTGAGTCGGACTCGGGTACTGGTTGTTGTTTCTTCTTCTAAGATCTTCCTGGAGTTTTCCCTGCAACAAAAGCTATACTCTTCTCGACCATTGCAGTATTAGTTTGTTCGTGTAATTCTAATTCGAAAAATAACTCATCAAGTTTAATTTCAGAAAGGTTCCTAGAAACCTTGTAGGCATCCACCATAGATGCCCACAGTGTGTTCCTTGGGAACGAGTTTAGAGTATACCTTATTAGGTCACGATTTTCGACCTTATGACCTATTGTATGCCGCCCGTTCATCAGCTCCTGGATTCTTGCATGGAGCTGTGCTGCTGATTCGCCTTCATGCATCTTTATGGTGTAGAGTCTGTTGAGTAACAGATCTCTTTTACTGATCCGCGTATCTAACGTCCCTTCGTGCAATTCGATTAGCTTGTTCCATAGTTCCTTTGTGATGCTGAAGGGTCCGACGCGGTTCAACTCTTCCTTCTTCAAGCCACATTATAGTGTCTGTGTGGCCTTTGCGTCGGCTTCGATTTTCTTCTTAAGTGGTCCGTCCCACTTTGTGTAGCCTTGCACCTCACCTTGTGCGTTCTTGGGTATCTCCAGTCTGGACTGGATGATAATCTACATGTCCACCTGAGTTTTTAGGTGGACCTTCATCCTACTCTTCCAATAGGAGAAATCTTCTCCTGAGAAATGTGGTGGTCTGGCAGTGTTGTAGCCTTCTTGCATGGCTATTGAATTTTATCTAAAAAAATTTACAAAAAATCTTGTTCCAAGACTAAGTCTTGGATTAGTAGTGCGGCAAAAAATTAATAATAATAAAGAAATTGAGTGGTGTTGCACCAACCTCGATGAACGAGAAAATTACGAACGAAAAAAATATTTTAAAATGAAAATCTAAAAAATAGCTCAATCTGTGGTTGCACTAGATTTGAGCCACCCGCTCTAATACCACTTGTGGGATCGTTTAGAATCGATAGAGGGGGTGAATATCGATAAAAACAATTTCGGAAAAATAAGTGCAATTACGCAACGGAAAATTCAAAACAATGCTAACACGGTTTTCTTTTACTTGGTTCGGAGTCTAGATCGGCTCCTACTCCAAGGCCCACGGTTCTTGACTGTTTATGTTGGGCAATTCTATATTTCGCAAAAGTATTACAAGTTTGAAGTACACAAATACAAAATTTAATTTAAGCACGTAAATTATATTTACCGACGACCGGTGAAAGATGTTGGATCGAGAAAACAATACAGGGGGGTTGAATATCGTCAAAACTTTTCGGATAGAATAAAGAGCAAATACACAGCGGAAATAATTGAATGCACGCAAGAACACAAGGATTTTTACTTGGTTCAGAGTCGCAGTCGGCTCCTACTCCAAGGCCCACGGTCCTTGACCGTTTACTTTGGGCAATACTAAAATTGTGCAAAACAGGTTTACAAGTTGAGTACAGAAATATTGCAGGAAATAAAACTAGTTACACTTTTCGTTAACGACGCCCGATGTGGATCGTATTTCGGAGCAGAGGGTCGTCGTCGGCGTTGGAATCTCAAAGTCAGAGTTTGCCGGGGCGTAGCGCTTGAACAAAAAGCTTTAGAGCGTTAGAAAACTGTCTTGTTGAAGCCTTGGGGTCGAGCCCCTTTTATGGGTTGGGGGCGCCTAACACGTGCCCTCTGATCTGCGAATCCTTATCCGCGGGCTCGGTCAGCGCTTATCCTCCCCACTTGGGCGCTTGAGCTGATGGGGGCGCCCGTGACCTCACGGGCGCCTGATCCGCCTTGGTTCAGTGGCTTCGCAGCTATGATTTAGGATTTGCCTTCACTCTTGGGTGCCCATATCCTTACGGGCGCCTGAGCCCATTCGGGCGCCTGACTTCATTCGGGCGCCTAGGCCCAGTGAAGAACCTTCACTTGCAGACGATCAGCCCTTTGACCCTACAACTAAGGTTAGTCCCAAAAACATAGTAAGTAATAATTACAGTCGTAGTTGTCTTGGTTCTGACTTCGGGTCTCCCAAATGGAACCCTAGGTCGAACTGACGCCTACTGTTCCCTCGACGGGGAACGCGTCCTCACCTACTCCTCTCAGGAGAGTTTACCTTTTGCCAACCGGCTCCTCCGATTGGACTTTTGCCCGATCCACCTGACTAGGTCTTCGTGCCCAACTTCCGGTCAGGTCTTCGATGCCCGACCCCTTGCCAGGACTTCGTGCCCAGTGCTCGACCAGGACTTCTTTGCCCGACTTCCGGTCAGGTCTTCTTTCCCAGTCCTTGACCAGGACTTCATTGCCCAGCCCTTTGCCAGGACTCCTTGCCTAGTGTACCTAGGACATCATCCTGCACACTAAGTGAACAAAATTAGAACACAACAATATCTTAACATCTGAACCCTTTGCCATTATCAAAACCCAGGTTTGACTTAGGTGCTGCCTGCACCAACAATCTCTCCCTTTTTGATTTATGACAATCTGGTTCAAAAAGTTAAGTTAAACAACAAGGTAAAGTACCAGTTTTAATTTCCTCCCCCTGGAAGAAATCTCCCCCTGAGTTTTTCAAAAATTCGTGCGATTTTTGAAAAAGTTTCTAAGTCTTTGATTCTAAATTTGAAACGTTTTTCATATTTTCAATACTTAGAAAATTTTCAAAAAGGGATTTTTAAGTTAGAAAGAATTTTCCAAAATATTTTGAATTGGGCACTTAGAAAATTTTCAAGAGAATTTTGAAGTTAACACTTAGAAACTTTTCCACCAAAAAAATTTTTAGAGTAAGTACTTAGAATATTTTCGAAAACAATTTTGAGTTAAGTACTTAAAATAATTTTCAAAACAATTTTGAGTTAAATTTTCAAAACACTTTTGAGTTAAGTACTTAAAATAATTTTCAAAACACTTAGTTTTTGTACTTTAGAAAATTTTCTAAACTGATTTTGAAATTTTAACACTTAGAAATTTTCAAGCATTTGTAATATTTAGAAAAAAAAATTTCAAGCAAAATTTTGAGTTTATAACACTTAGAAGATTTTTCCAATGTAGTTTTAATACTTAGAAAAATTTTCAAGCAAAATTTTGAGTTTATAACACTTAGAAGATTTTCCCTAAATGATTTTAAATTACTTTACTTTTTGAAAAAGGAGATAAAAGTTTTGAAAAAAGATTTAATTTGAAAAGAATTTAATTTTAAAACCTTCTTTTCTCTCCTTTCCTATCTCTCCCCCTTTGCCATATATCAAAAAAATATAGCAAAAACATTGAGTAATGAAGGTAAGGTGTTGTACTAAACCAATTCTACGTATAAACTGGACCAAATCAATTTAAATTTTCTCTTTCGGGTCCTGTCTAACCCACTTAGCTACTTACTAATTGTTATAAACAGTAGCTTTCGCTAGGGTTAACAAGTTAAGTGATCTGATTAAGTTAGATTTTCTAAGCTTGACACTTAACCTGATTACTGTTTAAATGGTATTTATTGCCCCAATTACTGCAGATGCACTAACTTAAAGCATCTTGAATCAAGGAATAGACCTAAGCATCTCAACCCAGTCTAGGTTATCAATCAAAAGTACCCTAAGGTGCTTGTGAGATGCTGGCTTCTAGATCTATTGGTGCATGCAGTTCTAGCGTTAGGGCCTAAGCTAAGTCCATTTGCGAAAAGCCCTAGTTTTGAAGGGGGTAACTTTTGAAAAAAAAAACTAAGTCGGGAAATCATTTTAAATAAAATAATAATAATAAATGAGTTTTCAAATTAAATAAGAAATGAAACAGTTTTTGAAAAAAAACATAAGTAGAGCAGTCCTATTCTACCAAGCATAACATCACAATTGACTAAGCATGCTAATTGAATTGGCAAGTAATCACTGAGATAAGTGCATAATATTCATCTGGTCAATAGTAGGACCAGAGAAATCAAACCAAAGTCAAGTGTCAGTCATGTACGAATCAAATACAAGTCAAATAGTTCACACTGCACTGGAGTAGGCTGAAAATGTCAATCTAAACTAAGAGGAAGGGCCAGGATGATAAGATGGGCCAGGCTGGTAAGATGGGCCAGGCTGCCAGGATCGAAACAGTGACATCATCTTGTTGTATCGTGCGTCGCTCGTTTCTTGATTAGCTCAGATGGCGTCCATCTGCTCGGTGTGGTAGGCCTCGACCTGCTCCTTGAGACTGTGTAACTCCGTCTGCAATGATGTGATGCGTTGGTCGGTAGTCGATGGGGGTGGCTCCTATAACTGTTCGTTGATCTCGGCTGCGAGATCAGCCACGTCTACCTCCACCTCCTCGTCGAAGTCGTCCTATCGTCTGGCTCTCTCTCGTCTCCACGCTAGGACCCCCGTGGCCAAAACATGTATCCCCGCTAAAGAAAAGTTTCTAATCCCTATCTCGTCGAACTCAGTCATCGAAATAATCTCTCCGGCAGTGATGTCACGACCGTGGTGGTGAAGAAGGGCGGTGATGACATGGCAGTATGGCGTACGAACTCGATCATGTGTGGATACGCTCGAGGCGTAAATGATGGTACGGAATATGTGGAGACCTATGTGGATGACAAGCTAATGAATCATGGCATAGAGTAAGAAGGTGTGAAATGGTCGCATGGTCGCGACATCTCGAGTGGCAAGTGGGAGAACACATCGAACTATGACTCGATAGAGGGCATAGTCCTGGACTCGAAGGTCAACCAACTGAAATCGCCGAGCCAACAGATTTCGCACATCTCCAAAGAAATACGAGTAAAGTGTGTCTAAAGTAATGTGCGAATAGGGGGTGCGAAGGGCGGGTCGGCCGGAGGATAACAAGAAAAGGTCGATTGCGAAGGGCGTAGTCCGAGAAACCGATTGAACAGAGTAGGAGAAATATTTAGGGGAGTGCCTTGAACGGTGGTAGTGTAGAGTAGGTCATCAATCTTGACAAGGTTGTTGTAAAACTCTGCACACAGGGTTGAGTTTACCGCATGTGTACAGAAGACTAGGTGGTCTAGTTGATAAAAGTTGATGGAGTCCATTGCTAAGGGACAGGATTGGGTAAAAAATTGCCTATTTAGAAAACTAGTCTTTATAGGCTTGTAAGTTGTTTGGGCAAATTTGTTGAATAATTCTAGGTTGGGAAACCTCGGGTCGGGGCTAGGTTCGGCCACGGGGCTGGGTTGGGAGACGCGGCATTTTCTAGATATTTAAAGAAAATGAAATTGCAATGATGCATTTAATAAGTAAGAAAATGAAATTGCAAAAAGAATGCATAAAAAGATTGATACCGGGGCGGCATTCTTGAAGTCAATCGTTTGAAGACTAGCAAGGAGGTACGGGCGCCTTGGAAAGAAGAGGAGTGAAGGAGAGTTTTGATTTTGGTGTGGGGGAAGTGGAAAGAGTCATGCTCCTTATATAGTGTTATACGGGCGCCCGGGTCAGACGGCAGCTTTTTGGCAGAATTGACTGCCTTGGATGAAGAGACAGACTTGGGCGCCCGATAGGTCACGGGCACCTGGGTCAGATGGGTAGGGTTGACAGCTTTTGCTGTCTCGGTCGAAGGAAAAGTTGCGGGCGCCCGACAGATCACGGGCGCCCGATCTGACAACAATTTGACTTTTGACCATTTGACCAGATTTGACTGTTTTGACCCGATTTGACTCTTTTGACTAACTAACAATTAGGTTAGTTAAGCTCTAATTTGCATGATTCAGTATTTTTATAAAAAATAGATGAATTTGAGTTAGATCCTAACCATCTCACCTAGTCTATAGTTATCAATCACGTTATCCTTATGGGTTCTGTGAGACATGTTTTAATAGAAGTAAAGATTTTATTTTGAAAAAGATATGATTAATTTTGAAAAGTTAAATTAATTTTTAAAAACAATTAATTATGCTTTAAATTTATTTTTAAAATGGTTGAATCTAAAATTAATTGAAATCTGTGTTAGATTCAAATCTGACAATAGTAAAATGAATTTGGTTTTCAATAATCGGCTTCCAGGTCTTGGCGAGGCACTAGGCCTTCTTTGGTCGTAGCCTTATTGGATCATCAACCCTTTCCATGACAAAGCCTTTTATTGAAAATCCATTTTCAAGTTACTCCTTGAAAGATTTTGGTCTAACTAGTTTGGGTCTTGGATCGGTAGCTTCGGCTAGTTTCGCCAAAATGGTTTCCCTAACGTACTATCATCTCACCTCCACTCAATACTATGTTGTTCAAATTTCAATTAATCGTTTTAGTCCTTAATCTAACCAGTCCTAGGTCTAAGCATGGTAAATTACAGAAAATAAATAAACAATCAAGCATGCAATTTTAAAATAAGAAAAGAATTTATCTAACTATAAAAATTATTTTTAAGTTGGCTCCCCCTGGACTAAAGTCACGATAATGATTAGGCAAGATATGAATCTTGTCCTTGGCGATCCAATACTGGTTTGGTCAGCTTGGTTGTTCAGGCAAAGTTTGGGTACCCATGCCTGAACTTTGGGCCTAGATTGGTTCAATACAGCATAGTATGACATTTGTCTAGCCTTGGTTCGATACCCTAACCCGGATCGATTTAGAACGGACTTCTGTTTTTCAAGGATCATGTCAAGACCCTTGGAGCCCGAAGTGAATCGTTCCAATACTGCTCTAAGGTCCTTGACATGAGTTTTCAAGGAGGAGTTCTCTTTCTCAAGCTTTTCAACTTGAGTAGAGGTTCCTTCTTGAACCTTCTCAGTCAAAGATCTAGAGTCAGCTCCCTCTTTCAGGAGTTTTACTTCCTATCGGAGGGACTCGACTCGAATTTTGGCTTTTGCCAAGTTACTAGATAGGTAAGCAATTAATTCTGCTAATTCAACTTTAGAATGACCACTTACAGTTATTTTACCTTCCTCCGAAATTGTGAGCTTTCCGTCGTCCGGCTCCGATTCTGATCCGGTGTCGATCTCCTCTGAAGCAGTCAAGGCGAGCAGGTTCGATTGTGGGGCCACTTCTTCTTCTTCGGAGGAAGACTCATCCCACATAGCTTGAAGGGCCTTCTTCCTTCTTGTCTTCTTGGCTTCTTTCAGATTAGGGCACTCTGATTTGTAGTGTCCCTTCTTGTTGCATTCGTAGCAGGTCACGTTTGATTTGGTCTTAGACATTGATGGATCAGCTAGATCTTCCTTCTTTCGGCTGGCTTTTCTTCTGTTGGTTTGATGCTTCAGCTCCTTGTAGTAGTCCCGGGCTAGCCGAACCAGTTTGGGTCGATCTCCTTAGCTGTCTTCTGAGTCTGAGTTAGACTCGGGTGCAGGTTGAGGCTTTTCCTTGGTCACCTTTCCTGTTTTTCCTGCAAGAAAAGTAATACCTTTCTCGGCTAAGGTGCAGTTAGTTTGCTCATGTAATTCTAGTTCAGAAAATAATTTGTCTAATTTAATTTTGGAAAGGTCCCTAGAAACTTTGTAAGCATCTACCATAGATGCCCACAAAGTATTTCTCAGGAAGGCGTTTAGGGTATACCTGATAAGGTCACGGTTTTCTACCTTATGACCGATTGTGTGTAGACCATTCATCAGCTCCTGGATCCTAGCGTGGAGCTGGGCTGCTGACTCGCCTTCGTTCATTTTGATTGTGTACAATTTGTTTAGCAGTAAGTCCCTTTTGCTGATTCATGTATCGGAGGTGCCTTCATACAATTCAATCAACTTACTCCAGAGTTCCTTCGCACTGTTGAAGGGTCCTGTTGGGATCTTCAGGCGACATAAACACAAAACGAAGCGGAAACAAGATCCCACGAGCGATCCATGCGAAAGAAAACTCGTACAAAGTATATCTATCTAATAGATTTATCTACTGTTTATAGCTTTGGAGCATGCCCTTACGTTTATCCCGCTCGTCCAAGCGCCGCCTGATCTCTTGCACGTTCAAGTGTCCGTGCCTCTATTCGTATCCACACAAACACGATATCTCTACCTCGGAGAAGAACTACCTTAGTTGTGCTAGCAACTTAAGGTAGTTCACAAAACACCAAGAACCCAAGATGTGGGTTTCGGCCAAGATGGAGAAGAGAAGGAAGAGGGGAATGAAAATGACAAGTTGTCATCCAAATGACAAGGGAAAAACTCTTTTATACTCATATCATGAGGAGTTTTTGCCTTTTAAACTTCCCTTCATTAAACATTTTAATGTAACTCTCTAACTTTTCATGTAACACTCTAATGGTGAGAAACTCTCCATCTTCCTCTCTTATTAATTCATTAAACATTTTAATGAATTAATATTTCATCCAAATGTGGTTGAGTCTAATCTAAATGAGTTTAACTCAAATTAGATCTCAATCCATAATCCAATTGGATTCACTTGAGTCTAACTCAATTAATCCAATTCCAATTAAATCTTAGTGAAACCAAGATCAATTAATCTCCGAAGCATCGTATCCTTAGTGTGTGACCCAATAGGCTCTCGTAACGTTGGCAATGTGTCTAAACTAATTTAGACACAAAAGCAATGAGCGGCATCCAGCAATGCATCAATGCTACCCAAGTAACAAGAAAATCGAGATCCGACTTAACCTCCGTGACTTTGGCAATGTATAACTTTGTCCTTCTATCCTTGATATCTAGATTGACAAATGAGGCATAGACCGTGTCATCCTCAATCAATCTGGTGTTTCTTGATCCCCGAGTAGACTCACTCAAACAATTGAGCTCAATATCTCATATTGACTCATTCGAGCATGGCCATGCGTTTTAGCAGTCCTACTCGATCAAGGGGCCCACAGATATCACTCCCGTCATATGGGAGGGATAGATCCCATCTACATCACTCACATCCCTCCGCATAATTCATTACATATCCAGTGATCGCCTTTATAATCCACCCTATTACGGGTGACATTTGACGATACCAAAGTACATAACTCCTTATGTAAGGAACCGTAGTGACTTTAGGTCTACTATTCATACCAATAGTCACATGAGAAAGTTTATGACACTCATATGACAATCTATGAAACTTTCTCATGGCGGGTCATTCAGTACACATTCTCCAATGTATACCCATGTGTCAACTTGATATCACATATCCATGACTTGTGAGCTCAAGTCATCAGTTGACCTATATGCTAGTATCCATGTATTAATATTGTCCTTGAATATTAATACTTGACTAGGAATGGTTTAGAGTAGTGTTCTCTATATCATCTCACTATCGATTCAACCAATCGATATAATGTAGATAAGAACCTACTACCCAAGGACATTATTATACTTAGTTATTTGGCACAAGTACAAAGTAAGTATAATAACCAAACATGCCTTTATTAATAATAGAATATGATACAAAATGTCCCTAATCAATCATCATATAATTGGCTCTAGGGCTCCTACTAACAATCTCCCACTAGCACTAGTGTCAATCACTGTAGTATCTAATACCGAGTGACCTGGTATGACCATCATGCTTCTTTTGTGCCAAAGCCTTGGTCAAAGGATCTGCGATGTTAGAATCAGTGTGTACTCTGCATATCCTCACATCTCCTCTATCGATGATCTCTCGAATGAGATGGAAGCATCGTAGTATGTGTTTGGTCCGCTGATGGGAGCGAGGATCCTTAGCCTGCGCAATAGCCCCATTGTTGTCACAATAGAGGTCTATCAGGTCTGCTATGCTAGGAACCACACCAAGCACTGTAATGAACTTCCGGATCCAAACAGCCTCTTTTGCCGCCTCTGATGCGGCAATATACTCAGCCTCTGTTGTAGAATCTGCGACTGTGTCCTGCTTCGAACTCTTCCAGCTCACAGTGCCACCATTCAGGCAAAATACATACCCTGACTGCAATCTATAGTCATCTCTGTCTGTTTGGAAGCTTGCGTCACTGTAACCCTTTACAGCTAGCTCCTCATCGCCTCCAAATATCAAGAAATATTCTTTCGTCCTTCGTAAGTACTTAAGAATATTCTTGACAGATGTCCAGTGACATTCACCTGGATCTGACTGGTACCTGCTCGTCATGCTCAAAGTATACGAAACATCTGGACGAGTACATAGCATGGCGTACATGATAGACCCTATAGCGGATGCATAAGGGATCTGATCCATACGGTCTCTCTCCTCCTTAGAAGAGGGACATTGAGTTTTTGAAAGACTCACACCATGTGACATTGGCAGAAATCCCTTCTTGGAATTCTGCATGGCAAAACGATTAAGCACCTTGTCAATATATGTACTCTGACTTAAGCCAAGCAATCTCTTAGATCTATCTCTATAGATCTTAATGCCTAGGATATAGGCTGCTTCACCTAAGTCTTTCATTGAGAAGCAATTCCCAAACCACATCTTCACAGACTGTAGTGAAGGGATATCATTCCCAATGAGGAGTATGTCATCTACATACAAGATCAGGAAGATAACTGTGCTCCCACTAACCCTCTTGTAGACACAGGGTTCATCTTCATTCTTGATGAAACCAAACACTTTGATTGCATCATCGAATCAAAGATTCCAACTTCGAGAAGCTTGCTTTAGCCCATAAATGGACCTTTGCAACTTACATACCTTTCCAGCATGCTCTGGATCTACAAAACCCTCAGGTTGTGTCATGTACACATCCGCGAGTAGATTCCCATTTAGGAATGCGGTTTTGACATCCATCTGCCAGATCTCGTAATCATGGTAAGCTGCAATAGCAAGCAGGATCCGAATAGACTTAAGCATCGCAACTGGAGAAAAGGTTTCATCATAGTCGATACCATGAATCTGCTTGAAACCTTTAGCTACCAATCGCCCTTTGTAGGTATGCATGAGTCCATCCATGTCAGTCTTTCTTCTAAAGACCCACTTACACCCAATGGGTTTAATCCCCTCAGGTGGATCAACTAAAGTCCATACTTGGTTAGTGTACATGCATTCCATTTCAGACCTCATGGCTTCTAGCCATTTCTCAGAATCTGGGCTTATCACAACTTCTTGATAGGATGTAGGCTCATTCAACTCAATGAGCATCGCATCATCATGGTCAGAAAAGAGAAAAGAGTATCTCTCAGCCTGACGACATATCCTATCAGATCTATGAGGAGGTTGGTCTACTTGAATAGCCTGTTGTTCCACAACTTCTTGTGTAACAACCTCATGATCCACAACATCTTGTGGTGCCTGTTCAATGTCCATTAAGGTCTCAGTACTATCTGCATCTTGAACTTCTTCAAGATGGATTTCACTCCCACTAGTCCTTCTAGAAATAAACTCCTTTTCTAGAAAAACACCATTTCTAGCGACAAACACTTTGTCTTGTGTGGATTGTAAAAGTAATATCCCTTTGTTTCCTTGGGATATCCTACAAAGTAGCACTTATCAGATTTGGGTCCTAGTTTATCTGAGACTTGACGTCGAACGTAAGCCTCACAACCCCAAATCCTCATAAAAGTCATCGTGGGACTCTTCCCAGTCCATATCGTATATGGTGTCTTTATAACAGCCTTTGATGGAGCTCGATTAAGTGTGAAAAGAGCTGTCTCTAGAGCGAACTCCCAGAAGGAAGTAGGAAGATCCGTTTGACTCATCATCGATCGTACCATATCTAATAGAGCACGATTTCTCCGCTCGGACACACCATTCCACTATGGTGTTCCAAGTGGAGTGAGTTGGGATATGATCCCACACTCTGCTAGATAGTCACGAAACTCTTGGCTAAGGTATTCACCACCTCGATCTGATCCAAAACATCTTAATACTTTTGCCAAGTTAGTTTTGTACTTCACTCTTGAATTCTTTGAACTTTTCAAAGGATTCTAACTTGTGTTTCATGAGATACATATAGCCATACCTACTGATATCATCAGTGAAAGTGATGAAGTACTGATAGCCTCCTCTAGCTGCGACATTGAAAGGGCCACATACATCAGTATGTATGAGACCTAACAACTCTGTCGCTCTTTCGCCGTGTCCACTAAATGGAGTCTTGGTCATCTTGCCTAAATGACAAGATTCACATGTCTCATATGATTCAAAATCAAATGAGTCCAGTAATCCATCCTTATGGAGCTGGGATATGCGACTCTCATTTATATGTCCTAAGCGACAATGCCAGAGATATGCTTGGTTCAAATCATTTGGTTTAAACCATTTGGTATTTATGTTATAGATTGGGTTATCTAGATCTAGAAGATAGAGTCCATTTATCAATGGTGCATTACAATAGAACATATCATTTAGCATTATAGAACAACATTTGTTCTTTATGGTAAATGAAAATCCTTTCTTGTCCAAACAAGATACTGAAATAATGTTCTTAGTTAATGCAGGTACATAAAAGCACTCTTCTAGTTCTAGGATAAGCCCAATGGGCAAAGACAAGAAATATGTTCCTACAGCAATAGTAGCAACTCTTGCTCCGTTGCCTACTCATAGGTCCACTTCGCCCTTGGTCAATGATCTAGCTCTTTGAAGGCCCTGCACATTAGTATAAATGTGAGAAGCACATCCGGTATCTAATACCCAAGAAGAAGAGATAGATAGATTGATTTCTATAACAAAAATACCTAAGGCAGAAGTCTCACTTCTTTTCTTCTTTGCTTCCTCTAGGTAGAGTTTACAATTCCTCTTCCAATGTCTGGTCTCACCACACTGGAAGCAGGTCCCTTCCTTAGGCACTTTGCCTTTGGCTTTGGATGTAGTAGAATTGGCCTTGCCTTTGGCTTGGGTCTTACCCTTGCCTTTAGGCTTCCATTTGCCATTGCCTTTATTAACCATCAGTACATTACTGGTCTTGGCTTTCTTGAGATTGGGCTCAGTAGTTCTCAACATGCTGAGCATCACAGGTAAAGGCTTATCAATTTCATTCATGTTGTAGTTCATGACAAATTGATTATAACCCTCTGGCAACGATTGCAGGATAAGGTCTGTTGCTAATTCTTGGCCCAGTGGGAATCCTAGTCTTTCAAGGTTCTCCACATACCCAATCATCTTGAGTACGTGAGTTCCTACAGGAGTTCCCTCTTGCATCTTGCATGCAAATAGAGCTTTGGACACCTCAAAGCGCTCGTGCCTAGCTTGCCCTTGATATAGTTATTTTATATGCTCAACCATATCATGTGCATTCATGTTCTCATGTTGCTTCTGAAGCTCAGAGTTCATGGTGGCAAGCATTAGGCATGATACATCCAATGCATCATCCTGATGCTTCTTGTAAGCATCTTTTTCAGCACGTGTGGCGGTAGCGACGGGTGCTTCTGGAAGGGGTTGCTCTAGAACGTACAGTTTATGTTCTTGTTTGAGGACTATCCTCAAGTTCCTGTACCAGTCCAGGAAATTAGCTCCGTTGAGCTTGTCCTTCTCAAGGACAGATCGCAGAGAGAGAGTGTTCGACGTATTAGACGACATGGTGATCTACAACAACACAACATGCAAAAATAAGTTTCATATCTAGATCATTTAATTAGGCCTTTAATTAAATGATGCTCCCACTAAATCGTAGAGCTTTTGTAGGGGCTAGTCATGGATGTAGGCAAACTTACTTTGCTCACACTACTAGCTCCAAACCAAACAGCGACTATATTTATGTGGGACAAGATCCAAATTATACTTCATCTTGAGTTAGCTTTGGCTAATCACCCAAGACTCGGTACAATTAGGTAGGTAACATTTTACCAATTACATCGTATGCAACTCTTGAAAAAGGGTTAAGATTCACATTACACATTATCTTGAGTTAGTTTTGGCTAATCGCCCAAGACTTAGCATAATTTTCCTCTTACCCAATTTTCCCAACTTTTGGGATATGCCTCTAAGTTTCTCAATCCAATTGAGATGACTTAGTTAAGTCTCACCCAAAGTTCGATAGCGGGACATCACAATTGTCCACTCGCACTCTACTAAGATAAAATGTGTTGCTTTGCTTTGGCAAACCCAACAACAAATGATCGAGGTAGTTTATGAGTACCTAACCTTGGTAGGCATATTGAGTTGACTTAATTAAGATTAACATCTAAGCATGCATCACATACACACACATAGCATATATCAATATATAGGCAAGAAAATGTGACATGGTTATGGCCAATATACTACGATCTTCTCAAGCCAATGAGAAGATCGATGGTCAACCTAAGGATAACTTCTTCTCCAAGAGCATCCTCCGGTCATCATGTGTGGTTGGCATCCTCCTTGTAACTTCATTCTTCAATGGACACTCCATTCCTCTTTTGTACATTACAATATAGGAAAACTCGAGTTACATTCGAGTCTAAATCTAATTTTACAATTAGGAAGAATAGATACAAGGCACGACACGCAGGCCGTATTATGAATTACAACATGCATACACACACATACATCTAATCACATTGGGGTTAAGGTCATAACCATTCACCATGTCATCATTTATATACAATAGATTTAGGACATTGATTTTATTATGAGTGCAAAAAAAAATTTACTTTGTTGTTCCCCGAGTGAGTCGCTGCCCAGATTCATCAACATGAATCCGAGACCCATATAGCAATGGTATGATCACTCGGACTCCGCTTTCCCGAGACATTCTCGGGGTTTTCTCACTCGGGACGACCCGAGCTTCTGTCTTCTCGAGTGACCTCAGGAAGCTTTCTGCTCGGTATGACTTCAGAGGTCAGTCTTCCCGAGTGGAGGTCGGGAGCCTGACTACTATATCATACAGTTTATGCAACTCATAATATATCTTGTCCTACTTCTATATCACATATAAAAGTACAAAAAACTTTGTACGATCTTTCGCAAGTGGCTCTGATATCACTGTTGGGATCTTCAGCGACATAAACACAAAACACAGCGGAAACAAGATCCCATGAGCGATCCATGCGAAAGAAAACTCGTACAAAGTATATCTATCTAATAGATTCATCTACTGTTTATACCTTTGGAGCGTGCCCTTACGTTTATCCAGCTCGTCCAAGCGTCGCCGGATCTCTTGCACGTTCAAGTGTCCATGCCTCTATTCGTATCCACACGAACACGATATCTCTACCTTGGAGAAGAACTACCTTAGTTGTGCTAGCAACTTGAGGTAGTTCACAAAACACCAAGAACCCAAGATGTGGGTTTCGGCCAAGATGGAGAAGAGAAGGAAGAGGGGAAAGAAAATGACAAGTTGTCATCCAAATGACAAGGGAAAAACTCTTTTATACTCATATCATGAGGAGTTTTTGCCTTTTAAACTTCCCTTCATCAAACATTTTAATGTAACTCTCTAACTTTTCATGTAACACTCTAATGGTGAGAAACTCTCCATCTTCCTCTCTTATTAATTCATTAAACATTTTAATGAATTAATATTTCATCCAAATGTGGTTGAGTCTAATCTAAATGAGTTTAACTCAAATTAGATCTCAATCCATAATCCAATTGGATTCACTTGAGTCTAACTCAATTAATCCAATTCCAATTAAATCTTAGCTAAATCAAGATCAATTAATCTCCGAAGCATCGTGTCCTTAGTGTGTGACCCAATAGGCTCTCGTAACATTGGCAATGTGTCTAAACCAATTTAGACACAAAAGCAATGAGCGACATCTAGCAATGCATCAATGCTACCCAAGTAACAAGAAAGTCGAGATCCGACTTAACCTCCGTGACTATGGCAATGTATAACCTTGTCCTTCTATCCTTAATATCTAGATTGATAAATGAGACATAGACCGTGTCATCCTCAATCAATCTGGTGTTTCTTGATCCCCGAGTAGACTCACTCAAACAATTGAGCTCAATATCTCATATTGACTCATTCAAGCATGGTCATGCATTTTAGCAATCCTACTCGATCAAGGGGCCCACAGATATCACTCCCGTCATATGGGAGGGATAGATCCCATCTACATCACTCACATCCCTCCGCATAATTCATTACATACCCAGTGATCGCCTTTATAGTCACCCTGTTACAGGTGACGTTTGACGATACCAAAGTACATAACTCCTTATGTAGGGAACCGTAGTGACTTCAGGTCTAAGGACTATTCATACCAATAGTCACATGAGAAAGTTTATGACACTCATATGACAATCTATGAAACTTTCTCATGGCGGGTCATTCAGTACACATTCTCCAATGTATACCCATGTGTCAACTTGATATCACATATCCATGACTTGTGAGCTCAAGTCATCAGTTGACCTATATGCTAGTCTCCATGTATTAATATTGTCCTTGAATATTAATACTTGACTAGGAATGGTTTAGAGTAGTGTTCTCTACATCATCTCACTATCGATTCAACCAATCGATATAATGTAGATAAGAACCTACTACCCAAGGACATTATTATACTTAGTTATTTGGCACAAATACAAAGTAAGTATAATAACCAAACATGCCTTTATTAATAATAGAATATGATACAAAATGTCCCTAGTCAATCATCATTTAATTGGCTCTAGGGCTCCTACTAACAGGTCCCGCCCAGTTCAGTTCTTCTTTGGTTAGTCCGCATTGGAGTGTCTGGGTTGCTTTTGCATCAGCCTCGATCTTCTTCTTCAGCGAGGCATCCCATTCTGTGTAATGTTGTGCCACTCCTTCAGCATTCTTAGGGATTTCCAGACCAGATTGGATTATGATCCCCATATCCACCTGTGTTTTTAGGTGGACTTCCATCTGACCCTTCTACTAGGAGAAGTCTTCTCCACTGAAAAGTGGTGGTCTGGCTGTGCTGAAACCCTCTTGCATGGCCATTTAAGATTTCTGAAAAAAAAATAAAAAAAATTCTATCCCAAGACTTGGTCTTGGATTAGTAGTGCGGGAACAAGATAATTAAAAAAAAGTGATCGAGTGGTGTTGCACCAACCTCGATTAACAAGAAAAAATCGAAAGAAAATAAAAAAATTTCGTAAGATCTGAAAAACTCTCAAATTGGTGGTTGCACCAAATTTGAGCCACCCGCTCTGATACCACTTGTTGGATCGAGAAAATGATAGAGGGGGTGAATATCGTTAAAACTTTTCGGATAGAATAAAGAGCAAATACGCAGCGGAAATAATTGAATGCACGCAAGAACACAAGGATTTTTACTTGGTTCGGAGTCACGGTCGACTCCTACTCCAAGGCCCATGGTCCTTGACCGTTTACTTTGGGCAATATTATAATCGCGCAAAATAGGTTTATAAGTTGAGTATAGAAATATTGCAGGAAATAAAACTAGTTACACTTTTCGTTGCCGACGCCCGATGTGGATCATATTTCTGAGCAGAGGGATGTCGTCGGCGCTTGAATCTCGAAGTCGGAGTTTTCCGAGGTGTAGCGCTTGAACGAAAAGCTTTGGAGCGTTAGAAAACTGTCTTGTTGAAGCCTTGGGGTTGAGCCCCTTTTATAGTGCTCTATTGGGCGCCTGATGGGTTCCGGTGCCTGACACATGCCCTCCGATCTGTGAATCCTTATCCGCGGGCTCGGTCAGTGCTTATCCTCCCCACTTGGGCACCTGAGCTGATGGGGGTGCCCGTGACCTCACGGGTGCCTGATCCACCTTGGTTCAGTGGCTTCGCAGCTATGATTTGGGATTTGCCTTCACTCACAGGTGCCTGACTTCATTCGGGCGCCTAGGCCCAGTGAAGAACCTTCACTTGCAGACGATCAGCCCTTCGACCCTGCAACTAAGGTTAGTCCCAAAAACATAGTAAGTAATAATTACAGTCGTAGCTGTCTTGGTTCTGACTTTGGGTCTCCCAAATGGAACCCTAGGTCGAACCGACGCCTACTGTTCCCTCGACGGGGAACGCGTCCTCACCTACTCCTCTCAGGAGAGTTTACCTTTTGCCAACCGGCTCCTCCGGTTAGACTTTTGCCCGATCCACCTGACCAGGTCTTCGTGCCCAACTTCCGGTCAGGTCTTCGGTGCCCGGTCCCTTGCCAGGACTTCGTGCCCAGTCCTCGACTAGGACTTCTTTGCCCGACTTCCGGTTAGGTCTTCTTGCCCAGTCCTTGACCAGGACTTCTTTGCCCAGCCCTTTGCCAGGACTCCTTGCCTAGTGTACCTAGGACTTCTTCCTGCATACTCAGTGAACAAAATTAGAACACAACAATATCTTAACTTTTGAACCCTTTGTCATTATCAAAACTCAGGTTTGACTTAGGTGCTGCCTGCACCAACAAAAGATTCAGAGATCGGAGCCATGTGTCGTCATTGGTGCTTGAGACTTGAGCACGGAATGTTTAGAGCAGAGCGCTTGAAAGATTTCATTGGAAGCAATTGTGTCTGGAACCAAGGGGGTGAACCCCATTATATACAGGCTTCTTGGGCGCCTGTGTTTGTAACACCCCAAAAATTTTCCCATATGAAATATTATGAATTTATGAAACATTATTATTATTATGAAATATTATGAATTCATGAAACATTATCATTATTAGGAAATTTCATGATGGGCTTGGCTTAATGGGCTTTGATATGGATTAGTGCAAAATGTGATAAAAAGAAGAGGTAGAAAGGAGGAAGCAAGGATTGAACCTAGAACCTCCTAGTTGCACTAATCATGTCATAACCAACACACCAAGCCATGTTTCATGTTGAGAGAATAAGAAACATGTTTGTTAAAGCTAGGGAAGTGAAGAGACATGTCTCTTCATGAGAAAGTATAAATAAGTGAAGGGAAGTTGGAATAACTTCCTCTCTTCTTCTTCCTCACTCTTCCCTCTTCAAAACCGAAAACTCTCCCCTCCCCTTCTCAAATTTTCGAAACTCCAACCCTAGGTTTCCTCCATAAGAAAAACTCCCAAGAGGGCCCTATAGAGAGACTACCTTCTACTAAAGCAAGGCTAAGGAAAAGAAGCGCAAGAAGGACTCTCCTCTCCTCCTCTTCAAGGACTTCTTGGGGGAGATTCAAGCGAGAGGATGTATGTAATCCCCTCACCTGCATTACAATAGTTTCGAGTGTTTAAAAAGGGTTTAAACATAGGATAAAGCTCTTGATGTTTTCGGCCAAGAAGGTTTTTAGGGCTTGCGAGGGTTTAAACTACTCCTATACTTGCATATGTTTTTCCTCATGATGTGTGACTAAATATATGATGATAATATGATGTTTTCCTTGTCCTTAAGCCCCCAAAAACCCGGAGTAGGCTTGCTGGAATTTTCGGCCAAGGACCTCTTTTAGGGCTTAGAGAGGTTTAAACTCCTAGTATGCTTGATAATGACCCTCCCTATGATATATAAGATGATATGTGATGTAAATATGGTTTATTCATGATTTTAACATGCTTGGAAACTAAGGTATGTATGCTGGAATTTTCTGTAAAGAATGATAAGTAGGACTTAAGAAGGGGTAACAACCCCAACATGCCTTCTAATGTCTCCTCTATGATGCCTACCTTAATGTATGATGTTAGTGTAATGTTTTTCATGGTTTATCATGCTCTAAACTTAGAGTTTATATGCTGGAATTTTCTGATTAAATAAGAATTTGGGCTAAGGGGGAAGCTACAACCCCAATTAGGCACGCCAAGGATGCCCATGATATGCTATGATAGTATAGGTGATAATATGTCTTCTCCCATGTTTTTTTTCATGCTCTAAGAATCATGATGTACATGTCTATGTTTAAGCTCTTTAAGCACCCTTATGTTATGCATGGCTTATGTATGATGAAATGCCTAAGAGATGCTTCCCTGTAAGTCGGGACTAAGAACACTCTTCATGATAAGATAAGAGGCATGTCATGCTCATGATATGACAATGATGTGATAGGTTATGATGATATGCTTATGATATGATAAGAATGTGCTATGCAACCCCTAGGTCGACGGACTATGAACGGACCTAGTAAGAAACAAGAATGTGCTATGCTTATGATATGATAAAATCCATGTATGCTATTTTACTTTGTATGGCTTGTACCGGATCCTAGCAAGGTCCACGGGTGGGCTCCGGATGCAGCCCCAAGGTCGACGGACTATGAACGGACCTATTAAGGGGATGGGCTCCTGAGACGCCCCTAGGTCGACGGACTATGAATGGACCTAGTAAGGGGATGGGCTCCCGAGACGCCCCTAGGTCGACGGACTATGAACGGACCTAGTTTCCCTAGTAGGTTAGAGACTAGCTACCTCAGCCTATTAGGGATGCGCGCATTATGTATGTATGTATGTGGTACAAGCCGGGATCCCCCAAATGATGATGGATGTATGTTTAAGTACCTATATATATGATTTTAAGAAAAGCATATGCATGTACTTATCCTATGCATGTTTTCAAAAGAGTATCTTGCATTCGCATTTTTGTCATGACTATATGACTATTATGCTATAAAGGTGAATTATGTTAAGTTCAAGTATGCTTCTTATGATAAGTACATATGCTCCCTTATGCTATGTTAAGTTAAGTGTTTTTAATGCTATGCACTATTATGACGTGATGCTTTCTCTACTTGATGGAACGTATGATTTTGTGAGTAGGAAGGGATCTTACTAAGCTATATGCTTATAGTTTCCATGTTTCCCTTGTACTGCAGAAAAGGGTAAGGAATGGATAAACTAAAGGGAATAGCAGGAGGGGCAAAGATGTGTGTGGTGGTGGCATGGTGGAAGAAGATCTACTCATGTTTTGTTTAGTTATGCATATGCTGAGTATTGCATGTTAAATGTTGAATCATACTTACTAAGTTGCTACTTGCTGATATTTAGACTCATATGGATATTTCATGCTCACTCTCGCTCATATGCTAAGTACTTAGTTTAGACTTGCTAAAGAACTTTAGTATTATGTTATCCTTCCTCATACTTACTACTCTGTCTTAAGAAATGGCTATGTGGCATGCTTCTATTATGCAAGTAAGAATGTAAAGGTACCTAGCATGCTCTCCTCATTGTCTAAGATGTTTAAAAGGTTTCATGCTTACATGTTCAAGTACAAGATTATACATGTTTCATGTTCAAGTTTCAAGTTTCAAACGCTTCTGCTAAAACGAAAACTATGTTCGCGTAACCCCGCCCTAGTGTGAGAAGGGCGGGCGTTACAGTGTTGAAGGGGGCTCCTGACATGTGGCCTCTCTGTGTGAATCCTCATTCGCCGACTTGGCCAGTGCTTATCCCTTCAACTGGGGTGTCTGGGAAGAATGGGGTGCATGTATGGTCACGGGCGCCTCATGATGACGTGGCAGCTCAGCTTCGCAGACTTGAGGAAAAGCCCTTCTTAGGCGCCTGTCGCCATACAGGCGCCTGTATGATCAAGCGCCTAACTCCATTCAGGCACCTGGGAAGCAGTGAACTTCGGTCTTCGTTCCTGCAACCAGGGTTAGTTCCAAAACACAAACAATATATAAGTTAAGTCCAGAAAACAACCTGAGCTGTCTTGGTTCTGACTTTGGGCTTCCAAAATGGAACCCTAGGACGAACCGACGCCTAATGTTCCCTCCTACAGGGAACATGTCCTCACCTACTTCTCTCGGAGAATTTACCTTTTTGCCATCCGGCTCCTCCGGTTGGACTTTTGCCCAATCTTCCGGATCAGGTCTTCGTGCCTAGTTCGCGACTAGGACTTATTGCCCAACCCTTGGTCAGGTCTTCGGTGCCCAGTCCTCGACCAGGACTTATTGCCCAATTCCTTGAATTAGGACTTCGTGCCCAGTCCGCGACGAGGACTTATTGCCCAACCCTTGGTCACGACTTAGGTGCCCAGCCCTCGGCCAGAACTTATTGCCCAATTCCTTGAATCAGGACTTCGTGCCTCGTTAAACAATTTCATTAGATCACGAGATAACCTTAACTTATGAACCCTTTGCCATTATCAAAACTTAGGTTCGATCTTGGTGCTTCCGGCACCAACACTTTGGACATTTCTAGACCTACCCATTTATCAAGGAATGTGCCTCCCTTTCTTGGGATTAATGCCTTGGTCCTTAGGTCTAATGGTTCTAGATTTATCATGATGTAACTTTTTAGGGTTTTGATATGCAATATTAATCCTACTCCTATCGTGATATTTAAAACCATAATTTTGCATGGGTAAATAATGATAATTATTTCTAACATGCATGGAGAAATTTGAATTTGAATTACACTTAAGGTTAAGGTGTACCTCCCTTACCATTGAAGCTCTCCCTTGATGTGAGCTTTTCTATTTCTCCTTCTTCTCTCATTTCCTTAAATGTTCCAACATTTTGAATTCTCATTTTCTTGAGCATTTGGTGTGGTAGTGTCCTAGCTCACCACACATGAAGTACCGAATGTGCTTCTTCTCCTTGTTTTTCCTAGAACCCATATTAGAATCTAAAGGACTAGAAATAGGTTTAGAGTTTACCTCCTTTTTCTTACCCAATGGACACATATCCTTGTTATGACCCTTTTGATTGCACCTAAAGCAAATTATGTGGTCCTTTGATTTTGATTTGGTGTAGGTGGAGACTTCTTCTTGCTCCGGTATTAGGGATGGTATCTCCTCCCCCTCAATCCTTGAAGTAGAGACTTCTTCTATTTCTTCCTCACTTGAGGATGTAGATTGCTCATTTTCAATGCCCAATTCACTTGAAGAGGTGGATGATGCTTCTTCTTCTTTCTCTTCATCAGAATGGTCCTCCTCTTCTTAGACTATTAAGCTCATCTCCTTGAGCTCTTCTTCTTGTGTAGGCTTCTCTTGAAGAGCTATCATCATGTTCCATAGCTCATGAGCATTCTTATATTCACCTACACTTTTTATCAAATCATTAGGCAAAATGTCAATTAAAATTGGGATTACATTCTCATTTGCCTTTGATTGTGTTTGTTTTTCCTTGGTGCAATATCTTGATCGGAGCTTCTTTCTATGCATGTATTTTGGGGCTTCAAATGGTTCTTCAATGGCTATCATCATTTCCCAATCTATATTGAACCATATCTTCAACTGTAACCTCCAATAGTCAAAGCTTTCGTGATCATATGGAGGTAGAACGGTGATGTTGTCCCCTATTCATTCTTCAAGCTCGATTTCCTCTAGCTCTTTGCTCCTTTTGCGGTTAATCCAATAAGGGTTAACCTTTGCTCTGATACCACTTATTGGGAGATTTGTACGACTAGAGGGGTGAATAGACGTTACCCCCAATTCTCGATTCTCTTCTTACACTTTGTTAGATGCGCAAGTGGGATACAATATAAATTAAACTAACAAAGAAAATAAACCACTAACACACATCAATTTACGTGGTTCGGAGATGACACTCCTACTCCATGGTTGTTCGTAAGGTGGACGATCCTAATTCGTCAGTGGATGACTCCCCGAAAGACCTCTAGCTAGCTCGTGTCACTCCTTGTGAGTGATGAAACCTCACCACAACCTCAACAAGATTTCTGAGCACAAAGACTACTAATTGGCCTTTAACTAAAGCCAATTTCGTCAACCCTAGCCAGCCAAACCAAGCTCCCTTAAATAGAGCTCGTGGCTGAACTAGCCGTTACTAGTCGATTGGTGCTAACACAAGTCGACTGCTCCACCCGAATTCGAACATTACAGCCTAACGTTCAAATTCCAGCTGACACCAGTCAACTGCACAGAAGATCGGTCGACTGATCTTCCTGTGACCTCTACCAGACAACTGATCCCACACCAATCGACTGCCCAAACCCTAAACCTAGGGTTTTTCTTCCCGAGTACAATTCACTCAGCAATCGGACCCTCACGAATCACTTGACTCTTCTTGCAGCCTCAACCTATTACCTTCAAGCCTTCTTCGACTTTGGCTCTCGTCCCTCGGATGCATACAAACCCGTGGCTCGTCCTCATGCCATCCTTCGCGTATGCCTCGAAGTGAGCTTCATTCGGCTCATCGTTCATGCCTTGTCCATGGTGCCTCATATGCCTCTCCATCCTTCACCGGACCCGAAATCATCAAGCTGAGTCATATGTGTATCCTACAGAACCTGCACACTCAAATATACATATCAAACACAAGGGTAGACCTAACTTAAATCCTTTTCCCAAATATCAAAACACATTATCCCTCGGATCATAAATTGCCTAACAAACTCTTCATAATTCCATTAATTATCATAATTGAGGTTCTTTAAATTCTCCATTAATAATCATAATTATAACACTTCATCTTCTCCATTAATAATCATTAATAGAGACTCTTCATCTTCCCCATTAATGATCATAATTGTGACTCTTCAAATTCTCCAAAGAGAATAACAAATAAACCCCTCTCTCTCTTCACTAGATCAAATAAATCTATATTTGATCTTGATCCGTTCTAGCTTCCGATATTTCAGAAATAATTAATAATTCAATTAATTCTTATTCAAAAATAATAAATTGATTAATTTTAGTATCCACTAAAATAATTGATTACATAACTGTTCATGTCTATGTGTTATATATGCAACCCTCTAGGTTCTATACATGAAGGCAGTATAAATCCATACACAGACTAAGGTATATGGGATCGATGAAATCGATAGAGGGGACGGGGGTAAATATCGATTCAAAATTTTTGGATTCAAGTCATGAATAAACGTAGCAAAAATGAAAGAACTCAAGTCAAACAATGTTAACAACTTTGTTTTTACTTAGTTCAGAGTTTGCGACGACTCCTACTCCAAGGCCTATGGTCCTTAATCATTTTCGTTGGACAATTCTATAAGTTGCAAAAGATGTTCAAAATATGCAAGTTTAAGTACAAGGAAAAACACTAAAATTATACCAACAACTTCTAATTAAAGATCGAAAGCAGTGCATAGTTGTCAGAGTTCCTGGATCGCTTTAGAGCATCAAACTTGAGTGCAAATGGTGTGAAGAACTGATGTTGACGAAACCCCTTATATACAAGCACTCAGGTGCCTGAATGCCTAGAGGGGCGCCCCCATGTCACTGATCTGGCCACGTCATGATCCGCTGATAAAGTGCAAACTTTATCCTTCTCGGGTGCCTGAGTGCTCTGAAGGGCCTAAGTGCTGATGTGTCGCGTTCAATTAGCAATCGCCAACTCAGCTTTACCCAGGCTAATATTTGTGCACTGAGCGACCGAGACCTCTTAGGCGCCCGAGACCTCTCGGGCGCCCCGTAAAATGCTGATTCCAACATCTTTAGCTGCAACATAGGGTTAGTCTGAAATACAAATAACATGTAAAGTGTATAAAATATAATGCATGTTCTATAGTAGGAACTGTCCAATCCTGACTAGATTTCAAAATGAAATCCTAGGTCGGACCGACGCCTACTGTTCCCTCTTCAAAGGAACATGTCCTCACCTACTCTACTTTGGAGAAGTTACCTTTTGCCAACCGGCACCTCCGGTTGGACTTTTGCTCAGCCTCCGAAGCTTTTCGATCTTGAGACGTCCGAACCTTGACCCGTCCCTACTTCTGTCCGTTGTCATTGCTCGGCTAAGACTTCTGTCTGATCTTCCAGATCAGGACTTTGGTGCCTGACCCCCAGCCAGGTCTTCATGCCCAATTCCTCGAACCAGGTTTTCATGCCCAACTAGCGGTTAGGTCTTCGGTGCCTAGCCCTTGGCCAGGACTTCATGCCCAATTCCTTGAACCAGGTCTTCGTGCTCAACCCTGCTAGCCAAGACTTCGTGTCTAGGTAAACTAGGAATTTCCTCCACACTTAGTCAACCATGTTAGATCATAAAACACACTTAACTTTAAACCCTTTGCTATTATCAAAACCAGGTTCGATTTGGTGCTTCCGGCACTAACAATCTCCCTCTTTTTGATTTATGGCAACCCAGTTCAAAAGTTAAGTTAAAACAGATATGTTAAGCAAGTAGCAAAAGCATTTAACAAAACAAAGTTCAACATTTTTCAAGGTAAAAGTAACTTTTTCAATGTTTGAAATATTTGTAAAATAAAATAAACTTGTAAATCTCCCCCTTGATAAGTAATCTCCCCCTTAATATATTAGGTTTTGAGACAATTATAATTTGAGTTTAATTTAAAAAAAACTTTGTAAAATTGAAAGAATGCACGAAGCTCTCCCTTAATATGAAATTCTCCCCCTGAAGCTTTTGATAATGTGTATTTTTTAATCTGAAAGTTTTTTTGATAACAAGTAAACTTTAAAAAAAAATCTATGTATGAGCTTTGAAAAACTATAAGTAAAATTGAAAGAAAATTTTAACTTTTCCTTTTTTTTTGAAAAAAAATAGAGTTTTGAAAAAACAAAGTACTAAGTAAGTTTTGATAAACTTGAAAAAGCTAAGTACTAAGTAAATGTAAAAAAGAATTCTCTTGCTACCTTGGAGAAAAATTTCTTTGTGATTTTTTTTTTGAAAATTAACTTTTTAACTTTTCCCTACTCTCCCCCTTTGCCATATATAAAAAAATTGGTTATGGAGAAGAAAAAAACAAATTTAAAATCTTAGGTATTAGAGCTTGAGAAAAAAAATACAAAATAATTTTAAGTTAATCGAAAAAAATGATAAGTAAGTAATTCCAAAACTTATTTTCAAAAAAGAAAGTAGGAAGTTCTAAGTATCTATTTTGAGTTAAACAGATAAACAAAAAATTGAACCAAATTAAATCACCCATTTGAGTCCAACATGATTTATGTTTAAGCAATCAAAAGTAAACAGACAATAATTAAAAAAAAATAGTTAGAAAAACAATACAATCAACAAATATATATATATATATATCGTTGGGCCCCTGTCTAACCCAGTTTGTTACTTACTAACTGTTTTAAAACAGTAGCTTTCACTTGGATTAGTCAAGTTAAGTAGTCTTATTATGTTAGACTTTCTAAGCTTGATTACTTAGCTTGATTAATGTTCTGTGGTATTTATTGCCCCAACTACTTTTGATGTACTAACTTAAACACCTTAAGTTAAGGCATAGGCCTAAGCATCTCAACCCAGTCTAAGTTGTCAATCACGGTACCCTAATGTGCTTGCGAGATGCTGGCTTCTAAGTCTATAAGAGCATGCAATCTAGAAGTAAAACCTAGGTTAAGTCCATAATGAAGAAATCCCTAGTTTTGAGGGGGGTAAGTTTTTTGAAAACTAAGTTGAAAATAGAGTAAAAATAAAAAAAATATGAATTTTAACAAAAACATGAATTTTTGAAAAATAGTTAAGGATAATAATTTTTGAAAAATAGCTAAAGAAAATAATTTTTGAAAAAAACAAAAATTAAAAACTATTCTACTGAGCACATTCTTAGTTGCCTTATTAGTGAACTAAATTCAGACTCATGTAATGGTTTAGTAAAAATATCAGCTAAATTGGATTTGGATTCTATGTGTATAAGTACAATTTTACCCCTAGCCATATGATCCCTAATAAAATGATGTTTTACTTCAATATGTTTAGTCCTAGAATGGTGTATTGAATTTTTTTGTAAGGTTAATTAAGTTAATATTATCAATATAAAATTTAGTATTAGTGTAGTTTAGTTGGAAGTCCTTAACGATATGCATCATCAATAGTTGTTGGGCTACACATTCTCCTAGGACTATGTATTCTGCTTCAGTTGTGGATAATGCAACACAGTATTGTTTCCTACTACACCAACTAACTAAGTTGTGACCCAATATCTGTAATGCCCGAAAATTCTCAAAAAAATTTTAGAAATATCCTAGAATTAATTCTGAATTTACGGATATTTTAATAGAATTTTTCCATGGACAAATAAGGCAAAAATGAATAAAAATAGAATGTGCAGCAAAAAAATTTAAGTGGAGTTTAAACCCTGACCTGTACCATGAGAAGAGAATAGACTTACCAAGAGGGCTAACCTATTTTCGTTGAAATAGAATAGAGGGAAGGATAAATAAGGTAAAGTTAGTTAAATTTTTCCATAAGTATAAAAGGGAAACTTAGGGTTTTTATATTCATTCTTTTCCTCACCTTCCCTCATCGCGGACACCTCCCTCTCTCTCGGCGATTTTCTTCCTCTCCCTCTCCTGAGATCCTCTTCTTTCTTCCTCTCTTGCGCCTCTTCCTCTCCTCCTCTTATCTTGCCGCCCAACACAAGGGGAAAGCGAAGGGAAGGTCCCAAGAGGCCCTATTCTCTACGAGAATTCTCGTAGACGCAAGGAGAATGCCAAGGAGCAAGAAGAACATCGAAGTTCGACGTTCCCTCGGAGATTTCATATTATATTCGTAAGGAAACCTAGCGCAGGATGTAAGTATCCCTCACCTGTAGTATAAGTAGTTTCGGTTGATTTTTCGTATGCTTTATTTCCTTGTATGTATGTTTTACGATTAGAAATCATAAATTATGAACAAGCGCGTTGTATTACCCTTCAGTTTTGGGTCAAGGAGCACGTTAGGTGTTTGTTAAATTGTTCAGTTCAGTTAATGCTATAGAAAGCATTAAAGAATAGAAATTCTTGCTTCAGTTTATGATTGGGACCAAGGTCCAACGGGATGGGCTCCTAGTTGCCACTAGGTTTAGATAACCTAGTAAAAGCAAGAATCAGAAGAGAAAAAGAAAAGTATAAAAGAATTATTTTATTTTCAGTTGGCATTGTACCGGACTTCGGTCCAGGGATGGGCTCCAAGTTGCCCCTAGGTTCAGATAACCTAGTATGGGATGGGCTTCTTAGTTGCCCCTAGGTTCAGATAACCTAGTAGAACCCTAATGGATTTGGGATTTGCTACCTCGGATTTATTAGGGATTCGCACACAGCTGGTACATTGCCGGGCCCATAGCAGTTGATTATTATTTTCACCTATCATATGTATATAGTTTTCAGAAATTCATTTTTAGCATGTGGTGAATTTAATAATTAGTTTTATGTTAGTTAGTTTCAGTTCCGGTTCAGATATGTATGTCATGCTATAACTTAGTTTTCAGCTTCAGTTCAGCATAGGTCATGTGTCAGTTATATGCCATGACATTTTATGAATGTATTTTAGCATGCATGAGCATAGCATGATCATTTATGAGCACGAGCATGTATTTGTTTGGCATGTTTTGAAAAGCATAACCTAAGATTTTATAGTTTTGTGAGGCTAGATGGTACTTACTAAGCTTTATGCTTATTAGTTTGCATTTCCTTATACTGCAGATACAGGTAAAGGAAAGCACTAGTAGCAAAGGCGGCGGGCTTGATGCAAAGTGTGTGTGGCGGTGGAGTTGGAATAAAAGTCTTCGGAACTTGCAAAGCATAGAAATAGTCTTTATTATGCTTCTTTTAGTTATTCCGCAATAGGTTACATGAACCATGTATGAACTTGATTGGACTGCTTATTTGTGGTGCCTAGCATACTTAAGGTAGTTTATTTACATGTTCTAATATTTGTTTGGTGAATGTTGAAGGTCATGGGTTAATACTTGTGATATGGTAATTTTGATCCATGCTTAAGCTTTAGGAGTAGGAACTTGATACTTCTGATCTACATGCTAAATTCTTAGGATATGCTTATTCTAAGATTAATCCACCATATAGAATGACATGTAGTAGCTAAGGATGCCTTTAGATATGGAAAATGAATAATTCTAATAAGAAGTTGATACAAACTTGGCACATTCATGTTTATGCTTCTACATGTCGCTTTTATGATTTCTAAGTTGCTATTCCTTCTAGAAACCCTCCAAAACATGTATCAAATGCCCTAGAATCATTGTAGACCTGTCAGAAGCTTAATTATGAATTTATGGAGCATTTGGTACGGAGTAGGTCGACTTTTGGCACATTCTGAAACTCTGAAATTTGGGTTCTCAGAACTACCAGTCGACTGGAAAAACACCAGTCGACTGGTGTCGGGCACAGAAACATTCTGTGGCCCGACTAGTCGACTGGCATATAGCAGTCGACTGGTGCTGTGTAAAATAAAAAGGGGTGTAGAGCTACTGGTTAGTGCTTTAGTTATGCAACCCAGAGGTTGGGCGATCGAATCCTGGCCAAGCTAATAAAATTAGAGTTTTTGTTTTATTTTGGCTGGTTAGTACTTTCAACATGATTATGAATTGTTAGTTCAGTAAATAGCAAAATAAGTTTTTTTAAATTCTCCCAGTTGGTTTAGCATTAAAAGAATATAATGATCAGTAGTAATCAGTTAGTCAGCCAGTTAGTAGTAACGATCCGCCTTAGAGCCATAGTACCAGAAGGCGGGTCGTTATAGAGTGGTATCAGAGCAAGTTCCATCTTTCCTCCCCACACACATCAACATCAGACCTGCAGCTTCCAAGTAAGAGTATCTCTCACATTACCATATTTTCTTGCTTTTAGATTTATAATATTTTCATGTTATTCATTCTATCTGTGTTCTAGTCAGTTTTTGTTTACGGTTACCGGAAGCATGTTTAATACTTTAGTTTATATCTGATAGCATGTTTTTAGAATTAAAATATGAACTGTATGACCCTCTTCTACTTTAGATAATGGCAAGAGGACGCTCAGCTAGGGGAGCACCAGTTACTGAGCCTCAGCAGGAGGCAGACCACTCAGTGCCTCCAGTTGACCTGACAGAGGTGGTAGCACAACTGCAGAGACAGATAGCGGAACAGCAACAAGTAATTGCTGCTCTAACGGCTAATCAGCAAGCTACTCCCACTGTTACCCCAGAGCCCCAGGTGGAGACGCCGATGGTGACGGAGGTTCCACCTGTGGTGCCAGTCCCACCAGACATGCCAGTAGCCCCAGCAACAGGGGCAAAAAGGGAAGCTTATCTAATCCAGTGGCAGAAGATCAAGCCAGGGACCTTCTCAGGCACCAGTGAACCATGGGATGCCCAAGCTTGGTTCAAGACCCTGGAGAGTACCATGGAGCTCCTAGACTGGCCAGAGCATGAGAAAGTGAAGTGCGCCTCCTTCTGCCTAGCCGGAGACGCGCGTATGTGGTGGGAGCGTACCAAGATGAAACGCCCAGTCAATCAGATGACCTGGGCTAGCTTTGAGGAAGAGTTCTTTGAAGAATTCTTCCACATGCGGGTCACCAACCGCCACTACGACGAGTTCACTGAATTTCGGCAGGGAAACCTATCAGTAGAGGAAGCCGTGAAGAGATTCAACAGACTGGCTCGCCTGTGCCCTGAACTGGTCAGCACTGAACGAGACCGAGTCAGGCTGATGCTCAAAATGCTAAAGCCAGAAATAGCATTGAATGTGGCCAGCGGCGTCCATAGGCCGCAAACCTCAGAAGAACTAGTTAGTAGTGCTCTGATCACCGAGCACTACCTGAACAGCATGCAACAACAGAAGTCAGTTGTGACAGAAAGCAAAGGCCAAGGCAGTTCAGGAACTCAGAAAACCCAGGGCCACACCTCTAACTGGAAAGGAAAGAATCACGGCAAAAGAAAGCAGTGGAACAATCCGAAAGGGGAGCCAGCCAATAAGCAAACCAAGTATCCCACTTGTTCCAACTGTGGGAGATAACACCTAGTGGTCTGCCGCAAGGGCACCAGTGGGTGTTATAACTGTGGTCAAGAGGGCACATGGCCAAGCAGTGCCCCACCAAGAACAGCCTGCCTACTCCACAGCCTACTCAGTATGGAGGCAAACCTGCACAGCTACATTAGATGCAGGCAGCACTGGATGGCCCCCATATCAGTCAGGGCAGATTAGAAGCTCCATCAGCCACTGCTAATGCATGGATTTTCTCACTGACCAGAGAGGATGTAGCGAATGCCTCGACAGTTGTGACAAGTCAGATATGTATTTTACAGCAAAATGCAACTGTCTTATTCGATACTGGGGCAACCGATTCTTTCATATCCAGGGTGTTCGCAGAGAAGTTAGCTATACCTCCAGATGTACTCAGTGACCAGTTCTTAACCACCCTACCTTCAGGAGAGATTATGGCGTCCACGCACTGGCTCCGTGCAGTGCCATTCAGTATACCAGGCAGAGAGCTTTATGGTGATCTGATAGTGCTGGATATGACAGATTATGATGTCATTTTTGGAATGGACTTCCTAATCAAGTACGGTGCCTCCATAGAATGTCGTAAAAGGAAAGTCATATTCCAACCTGAAGAAGGAGTGCAGTTTGAATACATCGGAGAACCTAAGAGAAAAGCCAAGAAATTTCTCTCATCTTTAAAAGCACAGAAACTGCTGGATTCAGGATGTACCGGATTTCTAGCACATGTAGTCAATACCGAACAAGAGAAAGACCAAAAGCTAGAAGAGGTCCCAGTGGTATGTGACTACCCAGCAGTCTTCTCTGACGAGTTACCAGGCTTAGCGCCCGATAGGGAGATAGAGTTTGAGATAGATCATATTCCAGGTACCAATCCCATTTCAAAAGCACCATACCGTATGGCTCCAGCAGAATTAAGAGAACTTCAGGAGCAACTACAGGAGCTGCTCGACAAGGGCTTCATACGCCCTAGTCATTCACCTTGGGGAGCTCCCGTATTGTTCGTGAAGAAGAAAGACGGGTTCATGCGCTTGTGTATAGATTACCGGGCGTTGAATCAAGTCACCATCAAGAACAAGTATCCCTTGCCAAGAATTGACGACTTGTTCGATCAGCTAAAGGGAGCAGCAGTGTTCTCAAAAATAGACTTGAGATCGGGTTATCACCAGGTGAAAGTTAAAGAATGTGACATCCCCAAGACAGCTTTCAGAACAAGATACGGACACTATGAGTTTGTAGTTATGCCTTTTGGCGTAACGAACGCTCCAGCAACTTTTATGGACCTCATGAACAGAGTGTTCCGAGAATATTTAGATAAGTTTGTTATCGTCTACATCGATAACATTCTGATATATTCCAGGACTCAGAAGGAACACGCAGAACACCTGAAAACAGTATTAGAGATTCTTCAGCGGAGCCAACTCTATGCGAAATTCTCCAAGTGCGAGTTTTGGCTCGATCAGGTGTCATTTCTGGGTCACATCATCTCCAAGGATGGTGTGATGGTAGACCCCAGCAATAGAAGCAGTAAGTAACTGAGTTAGACCAAAGAATGCCAGTGAGATCAGAAGTTTTCTGGGTCTAGCCGGTTACTACAGGAAGTTTGTAGAGGATTTCTCCAGAATAGCCTCCCCACTGACAGCTCTTACCAGAAAGAATAGGAAGTTTCAGTGGACAGAGGACTGCAAGAACAGTTTTACAGAATTAAAGAGAAGATTGACTAGTGCTCCCATCTTGACTCTTCCAGAGACCACTGACAGCTTTGACATATATAGTGATGCTTCTAAATTAGGACTTGGAGCAGTGCTGATGCAGAATGGCAAGGTTATTGCCTATGCCTCTAGACAACTCAAGGATTATGAAAAGAACTACCCTACTCATGACCTTGAGCTAGCTGCAGTAGTGTTCGCTCTCAAGATCTGGAGGCATTACTTATACGGAGCTCAGTGTAGGATTTTCACAGATCATCAAAGTCTGAAGTATTTCTTTACTCAGAAGGATCTGAACATGAGGCAACGCAGATGGCTTGAGCTGGTCAAGGATTATGACATTGACATCCTCTACCATCCAGGTAAAGCTAATAAGGTGGCAGACGCACTTAGCAGGAAATCTAGTGCCACCCTACTAGCTTTGTCTACGATGTCATAGCCTCTTCGGAAGGAAATATTCGGGTTCGGACTGGAAATTATAGTTGGGAAGCTCTCCACTTTGACATTAGTGTCAACCCTGCTTGAAGGCGTCCAATAGCACAGGATCAAGATCCTGACCTTTAGATAATCAAGCAGGGGATAGCAGAATCAGAAAATGGGGAGTTTCGCCTATCAGCTAGTGGGATATTGTACTGCGGTGACCGCCTATGTGTTCCGAACCAAGAAGAGCTCCGAAGGAAGATCCTAGAGGAAGCACATGGTGTTGGTGCAGGAAGCACCATATCGAACCTAGTTTTGATATTGGCAAAGGATTCAAAGTTAAGTTTATTGGTGATCTAACAATGTTACTCAAGTGTGCAGGAAAAGTCCTAGCGAAGGGCCGCTAGGCACCTGGCGAAGAGCTGCCAGGAAATAAAGTCCTAGCGAAGGGATGATAGGCACCAGGCGAAGGGCTGCCAGGAAACAAAGTCCTAGCGAAGGACTGCTAGGCACCTGGCGAAGGGCTACCAGGAAACAAAGTCCTAGCGAAGGGCTGCTAGGCACCTGGCGAAGGGTTGCCAGGATACAAAGCCCTAGCGAAGGACTGCTAGGCACCTGGCGAAGGGCTGCCAGGAAACAAAGTCCTAGCTAGGCACCTGGCGAAGGAATGCCAGGATACAAAGACCTAGCGAAGGACTACTAGGCACCAGGCGAAGGGCAGCTTGGTACTGAAGACCTGGCGAAGGACAGCTAGGCTCCTGGCGAAGGACTGCTGAGCAAAAGTCCAACCGGAGGAGCCGGTTGGCATCAGGTACATTCTCCTGAGGGGAGTAGGTGAGGACGCGTTCCCCGACGAGGGAACAGTAGGCGTCGGTTCGACCTAGGGCTCCATTTTGGAGGCCCAAAGTCAGAACCAAGACAGCTAAGGCTGTATAAACTAACATCTTATTGCTTTATGGTGTTTTGGACTAACCCTAGATGCAGGACCGAAGGAACGAGTGTCTGCAGCTCAGAGAGCCTCAAAGGAGTGAGGCAGCAACTGACCAGGGCGCCCGGAGTGTCCCGGGCGCCCCCAAGGTGAAAAACAAAACACATGAAGCAAAGGCAAGCTTCGACAGCTTATGTTCGGGGCGCCCCCGCTGCTCCCGGGCGCCCCCAGGTAAAGTAGTCGAAGCAGCTCCAGCGAAGCCAAGAGGATAAGATTCTGACCCTGTCAATCCGGGCGCCCCCAGCGTTCCGGGCGCCCTGATCAAAGCTTGATCCCGAGTTTTAAGGGATCAAAGCTGACCGAGAAGGAAGTGGATCGACCGACACGTGGGGGGGGGGGGGGCGCCCCCGACGTTCTGGGCGCCGCCAGGTGCTATAAAAGGACCCTCGAACCAAGACTTCAGAACAACACTTCATTCAACGCAATCACGCTCTTCCGCTCCCGTGCTCTGCTCCAGAAACCTCCCGACTCGAGATACAAGTGCTGACGACGTCCCTCTACTCCGAGAAACATTCCACACTGGACGTCGGTAACGAAGAGCAATCTTTTACTTTTGTGTTTACTATACTGCAATTGTAACATCTATTTGTAAACCATTTTGCGCACTTATAGAATTGCCCGCAGAAAACGGTCAACGACCGTGGGCCTTGGAGTAGGAGTCGACCTAGGCTCCGAACCAAGTAAAAACACCTGTGTTCGCGATTGTTTTATTCCGCTGCGTAATTTCTCTAATTCTAAAATCCGAACGTTTTCCGATATTCACCCCCCCCTCTATCGGTTCTCTCGATCCAACAAGTGGTATCAGAGCGGAGTAGTTCAATCTTAGTGCAACCACCAGTTTGAAAGTTTTTTCAAATTTACGAATTTTTTATTTTATTTCTTTTCATTAATCGAGGTGGTGCAACACCACTCGATCTTTATTTCAAAAAATAATATCTGTAAGTGTGTTTAAAATATTCTTACGCCTTTTTCAATTTTGAATTCTTATTTTCTCACCATAACTCAGAATTGATAAAACGAACAATTTTTGAAAATTTGTCATAAATTTTTATTATTATTATTTTAATATTTTTCTCGAAAATCGTGCTAAGCAAAAAAATTTTCCTAAATATTAAATTCCTACTTTTTCATCATTAATCAGAATTGACAAAATCAATATTTTCAAAAATTTATCATAAATTATTTTTATTATTTTATTATTATTTCGTCTCGAAATTCGTGCAATATTTATTTTGGGCTATTTTTTCCTTCTCCCACACTACTAATCTACATTTCTGTTATTTCTTTTGTGTGCAAGGATTAAACTAAATGGCCAACCATGAGTGGAACAGTGCCCGTCCACCACTATTCTCCGGCGAGAACTTCAAGTTTTGGAGATGTCAAATGGAGTCCCTTCTGAAGGCCCACATGGACTTATGTGGGATCATCTAAACGAGATTCGCTTTTCCCGTAGAAGATGAGTCATCAATCGAGTGGGATAAACTGGATGAACACACCCTCAATCAAATCGAGACCGATGCAAGTGCAACTGCAATCCTACAATGTGGCCTAACCAAGGAGTAACTCGAACTAGTAGGTTCATTCAGATGTGCCAGAGAAATTTGGGATAAACTAATCAATCTACACGAAGAGAGCTCCAGCATTGAGAACTTTGACTTCGGATCAGAAGATGAGAAAGAATCCATACCTAACTGCGAATTCAAGCCACAGTCAGAAGATGAATTGACTGAGACAAAAATGGTAACCAATTTCGAATCTTCTTTTGAATTACAATTAAATAATCAGACTGATACTATAATGGTCGAGGAAGGTATAATTTTCATTGCAGGGAAAACTCCAAGAGAAATGCAAAAGAGACCTCAACCAGTACCTGAGTCCGACTCAGACTCAGAATCTGACGGCGAAGGAAGGGATCCTTAGAAACTGGTCTGGTTGGCTCACGACCACTACAAAATGCCAAAGAAACAATCAAGCAAAAGAGAGATGGCTAGAATCAAGGGGGAGATTCCCAACCGGGAATCAAAAGGTAAATTTACAGTATTTAAAAATCTAATATTTACCTTGAATAACATGATTAACTCGTATAAATTAGTTAAGGTCAATACGTTAGAAAACTTAATTCACAACCATGCTAATTTTAAAAACCCAGAGTTTTATTTCGATTATGATGTAACTTAGATCATTTTTGTCTTGTTTGCTTTAATTGTGTATTGCTTTTTATTTTATTTTGTTGCTTAGAAATAGGATTGGCTAGTATAAGGACTGAACCAACTTAACTGAAATTTGAACAATATAGTATTGGGTGGAGGTGAGATGATAGTACGTTAGGGAAGCCTTTTCTAATAAGGTCAAGTATATACTACTTGGTCTCTTTAGACTGGTGAAGCTAGCCGAAGCTACCGATCCAAGACCCAAACTAGTTAGACCAGAATTTACCAAAAAGTAATTTTGAAGATGAAATTTCACTAAAAGGCTTTGTCTAGGAAAGGGTTGATGATCCAATAAGGCTATGGCCAAAGAAGGCCTTGTGCCTCGCCAAGACCTGGAAGCCAATTTTTGAAATTCAAATTCAATTTACTCTTTGTTAAATTTGAATCTAACACAAATTTTCAGTTAATTTTAGATTCAAATATCTCTTTTCAAAATAAATTTAAATTGGGTTTAAAAATTAATTTAACTTTTCAAAATTAATCATGGCCTTTTCAAAATAAATCTTTCTATTAAAATATGCATCTCACAAAACAGTTAAGGATATCCTGTTTTGTCATTTAGAAATGGGTGAGATGCTCATGACCTAAAAGTTTAGTCCAACCCAATCAACCGTGCAAATCAAATTCAACTTAATTATTTTCAATCAATTATTTTTAAAATTCAACTTAACAATTTTTAAAATTTAAAGTTAAAATTCTAATTAATTTCAAAATCCTCAAAAATCATTTTAACTTTTAAACTAAGGTTTAATGTTTCAAAATTAACCATTTTTTTAAAATTAAATATTTGTCTCACACAACCCATAAGGTTAACATGTTTGACTACATAGAACTGGGTGAGACATCTAGGACCTAAAAGCATGATTCACTATCCTTTTAAATAAAAAAAGTTTGCAAAAGTTATTCAAACTTACCTCTAATTTTTAATTTATTGTACTGTACCCTACTTTTTCATTCCTAACATTTTTCTAATTTCATGTCAAATATCACAATAAATAGAGCCTAGGGCTTGTTCTGATTTAGTCATTAACTTGGTCAAAATAGTCAAACCTGGTCAACACTGATATCCCTTAAGGAACTTAGATAAAAGTCAGACTGTGTCGGATACAGGGGGAGTTCTTCTTAATCTTTTTCGAAAAATTTAGGTTTTTCAAAAACCTTATTCTCTAAAACTTATCATCATCTCAAAATATGGTTTTCAAAAGTTGACTCAAAAACCCTCGTATATTACTATCTCTTTGAAAAATTAACATCATGATTTTCGAAAACTGTGCTATCATTCCAAGTTGTGTTTTCAAAAATTTATCTCCTTGAAAGTTATCATACTCAGAAGGTTATTCAAAATTATTCTTTTGATTTTAATAAACCCTAAAGACATAGAGGAAGGTCCACTTCATGATCTACAAGGACTCCTAGGATGTGTCAAATGTAAGGGGAGTTTGAGTCAAAAGAAGAATTTCTGAAATGTTTTTTTTATAATTATTTGTTTTGAAGTTATTAGATAATTCTTATAATTTAAATCAAACCCTAAAACTCAGAGGAAGATCACTTGTAGTCAACAAGCTTCCTAGGACTGGGTCAAGTTTAGGGGGAGATCAAATTAAAAGAATTATTGAACATTTTCAAAATTATATGTTTTCATGCACTGCAAGTTTAAAATCCTTTTGAAAACTTAAATAATTTTTCTTTCAAAAAACTATTATTTTATTTTTTCAAAATTCTTTTGGCTTATGAAATTATTTTTGAAATAATATTTACTTGGGTTGGAGAAATTTCTAGGACACTTAGGAAAATATCCTTGTAGTTAACAAGGTATCCTAGGATTGTGTCAGACTGGAAAAGAAACCTAGTCAAGTAAAATATTATGTTTTCAAAATGCATAATACTTTTCAAAAATTAGTCATATTTTTCAAAGTCTAATAGTTTTCAAAAACTTCACTTAGACTTTCCAAAAAGGCTCAATTTTTTTTTAAAAAAAATACTTATATTTTCAAAAAAAATTGCATAATATCTTTCAAAGTGACTTATATTTTTTTTTAAGATACAGAGTACTTGCATCTCTCAAAAAGCTCAATATCTTTTAATGTACTTGCAGTTTTTAAAATATTCAAAACAAGTAAGCTTATTGATTAAATATTTTTTGTCATGCATGGACTCAATGAAAATATACACTTGACTCCAATTCTAATTTTTTGAGCATGATTCTTCATTCTTTCAAAATGCTGCTAATTAAAAATTATCATTTTTAACATTATTCTCTCACTCAAATATTTATGTTTTCAAAACCCATGAGCTCTGATACACAAATTTCAAATGTTTTTCAAAATATATTTTTCAAGAGTTCTTTATTGATATATGACCAAGGGGGAGAGTAGAAAAAGTTCTTCCTTAAACTTTTTCCCTTTTTAAAGAAACGTTATTGAAAACTTCGAGTTGCTCTTAATTAAGAATTTCCTTTGTGATACTCAAAAGTCTTTCAACATACCTTTTTTGAACTTAGAAATGGTCTAAAACATAAGGAAAGAATTTCACATTAAGGGGGAGAGAAAGGAAATTTTGTTTAACTTTTTTAAAGTGCTTCAAAAATTTCTAAGCATTTCTAAGTGTTTCAAAAAATTTTAAGTGCATGTTTTTTTAAGTAAAATTCTACTTAGTAAACAAAATTTGTCTGAGAAAAAACTTTTTGAAAATTTTGGCAAATGTTTCTAAGTAAAATTTTTTTAGTGAAAAACTTGTCTTAAAGATTTTGTTTTTCAAAATACACAAAGTGTTTTCAAACAAATTCTTTTAAGTGTGCAGATTTTAAAAAAAACAAATTTTGTCCTAATTTTCAAAGTTGAAACTCTTTTTAGGAAAATTTGGCTTCAAAGGTTTGCCTAAGTAATTTTTTTTCAAAGCCTCGAAAGTAAAAGTTTTTTAAAACAAAACATAGGCTTGCTTTTCAAAATGGAAAACTGTCTAAGTGTAAAAGGTTGTTTATGAATATGTTTTTTTTTCAACACTGTCAAAAACTTAAAAGTTTTACAAAAACTCAAAACTCTATATCCGAAGCCTTGTTCGCCCATGTATTGTTTTTGATATATGTCAAAGGGGGAGGAAAGGTCAAAGTTAAGTGTTTTAAGTGGTTTATAACACAAGTATTTAGGGTTTTAGGGGGAGTATGAGAAATAAAAGTTTTTTCAACTCTACATTTATTCTGTTCATAAACAGTTATACTTCATTGTTTACCTTATGTTCCTAACTGTTATAAGTTTTTAACTTAACTTTGAATTGTGTTGCCATAAATCAAAAAGGGGGAGATTGTTGGTGCAGGAAGCACCATATCGAACCTTGTTTTGATATTGGCAAAGGATTCAAAGTTATGTTTATTGGTGATCTAACAATGTTACTCAAGTGTGCAGGAAAAGTCCTAGCGAAGGGTTGCTAGGCACCTGGCGAAGAGCTGCCAGGAAACAAAGTCCTAGCGAAGGGCTGCCAGGAAACAAAGTCCTAGCGAAGGACTGCTAGGCACCTGGCGAAGGGCTGCCAGGAAACAAAGTCCTAGCGAAGGGCTGCTAGGCACCTGGCGAAGGGTTGCCAGGATACAAAGCCCTAGCGAAGGACTGCTAGGCACCTGGCGATGGAATGCTAGGATACAAAGCCCTAGCGAAGGACTGCTAGGCACCAGGCGAAGGGCAGCTTGGTACTGAAGACCTGGCGAAGGACAGCTAGGCGCCTGGCGAAGGACTGTTGGGCAAAAGTCCAACCGAAGGAGCCGGTTGGCATCAGGTACATTCTCCCGAGGGGAGTAGGTGAGGACGCATTCCCCGACGAGGGAACAGTAGGCGTCGGTTCGACCTAGGGCTCCATTTTGGAGGCCCAAAGTCAGAACCAAGACAGCTAAGGCTGTATAAACTAACATCATATTGCTTTATGGTGTTTTGGACTAATCCTGGATGCAGGACCGAAGGAACGAGTGTCTGCAGCTCAGAGAGCCTCAAAGGAGTGAGGCAGCAGCTGATTAGGGCGCCCGGAGTGTCCCGGGCGCCCCCAAGGTGAAAAACAAAACACATGAAGCAAAGGCAAGCTTCGACAGCTTATGTTCGGGGCGCCCCCGTGCTTCCGGGCGCCCCCGCTGCTCCCGGGCGCCCCCAGCACTCCGGGCGTCCCCAGCGCTCCGGGCGCCCCCAGCGCTCCGGGCGCCCCCAGGTCAAGTAGTCGAAGTAGCTCCAGCGAAGCCAAGAAGATAAGATTCTGACCCGATCAATCCGGGCGCCCCCAGCGTTCCGGGCACCCCGGTCAAAGCTTGATCCCGAGTTTTAAGGGATCAGAGCTGACCGAGAAGGAAGTGGATCGACCGACACGTGGGGGCGGCGCCCCGACGTTCCGGGCGCCCCCAGGTGCTATAAAAGGACCCTCGAACCAAGGCTTCAGAACAACACTTCATTCAACGCAATCACGCTCTTCCGCTCCCGCGCTCTGCTCCAGAAACCTCCCGACTCGAGATACAAGTGCTGACGACGTCCCTCTGCTCCAAGAAACATTCCACACCGGACGTCGGTAACGTAGAGCGTGTTGGGACCGGGTACATGTTGACATGGATGCGGGTTCGTAATTTTAAAATTTAATTACGTGCAGCGGAAGATTTAGCATAAATAATTTCCAAATTATTTAACCGTACATCTAAGCATGCAACCTTATATTATGTAGACATGATCATATATTAAAATTTTGCAGAAAGTAAACTAATTTACTTAATACCTCGCGTAACTCGAAGGAAGGGATGAGATCCAACCGTAGCGTCCCTTGGAAGCTCCGCCTCTATTCGCGTCCACGCCGAGTTTTCTTCGGGATGACTTCGCAAAGCCACGAGTTTTGTGATGACAAGAACTACTAGATTCTCCAAAGGCACGACAAGAATACCAAGAGAGAGATGGAAAGACTAACCACCAAACGAAGAACGAAATCAAGATTCCGGGAGGAAGGAAGGAGTTGCGCCCGCTTCTTCTTCTTCTTCGGCAGCTTCTTGGTGGTGGTGGAAAGACCTCACGGCAAAAGGGGGAGGGAGGGCCCTCCTAGGGGCTGGCGGGCATCTAGAAGGAGGGGAGAAGGAGAGAGAGAGAGGGGGGCTTATTTCTAGATCTCTTGGATTAAGAATCAAGCCTTGCCTTGGTTCCTTTATATAGTAGTCTCTCTACCGCCAAGTCTCCTTTTTATGGAATAAATTTTCATAAGAAATTTATCATATAAATTTTTCTATGAATTATTCCATCATGCCAAGTTTTTATCATAATTTAATTTACAATAAAAACAATCATGTCTCCCTTTTCTTATGGAAAGAAATTTCTTTATATAAACTTCTTTATATAAATTTCTTTATATAAATTTCTTTAGATAAATTTCTTTATCATGGTAAATCAATCTATTATTGATTTTATAAAATAAAATAAACCAATCCATGGTTCATTTTAATTTCCATGAAAAATAAATCCGTTTATATAAATTTCTTTATATAAATTTCTTTATATTAATTTCTTTATATAAATTTCTTTATCCATAATTTTATAAAACAAACCGCGCTCGGTTTATTTTATAATTTGAACCAAATAATTTGGTTCTCCCCTTTTAATGTGGCCGGCCAAACAAAGAGGGTGGGAACCCTCTTTGGCCGGCCAAACCCAAGCCATGACCTCACGAATTAAACTCATTTAATTCGTTCAATAAGTCTTCAAAAGACGGAACCATTTTATGCTTCCGATGCGTCTCTGAAAATTCAGATTCGACTTATCTCTCTTGATCGGAAAATCCAATTTTCAACTCGTTTTAAATCCCTCGGATTACTCGTAGTGCGTGTGACTAAATAGGCTTTCGATTTATGTTGGCCGTCTATAATTCATCAATTATAGAACGATCATGAGTGGCACCTAGTAGTACATCATGATCCCCAATTAATCGAAAGATCAATAGTTGACCTCAGAAATTATTCTGAAACCCTTCAGCAGCTCTAATGAATCGTGCCTCATTCCCTTCACCATCTTATATCCACTTGGTTCAGGACATGGTCTATGTGTGTCAGTCCCCACTAGGCTGACTACGTCACACCTTGCCCAAGTAATGTCTTTCTTGTCCAACGGATTCTAATTACTCTCATGTCTTTAAGAGATTCATACTCTGAACATGTCATGCTCTGGCCAGAGGCTTCGAGTAACAATCCGACGATAGGCCTTGGGTATACATCTCCTCGCAAGGAGTGGTGAATCCTTTGTAGGCTGTTCAAACATCTTCGGGCACTTCGGCTTATACCCAACCATCCTGGGTCCACACCTCCTTGGAGATGCTTGCTTAAGATGTCAAAGTATAAGTCTCCATGACCAAGATGACTTGAACACCGCAAGTCCAAAGAACATCGCACTTACGCTGCAGTAAGAACTTCACTGACATGTCTATATGTAGACTACCATATGAAGTTTTACAGCCTGTCACTCCAATGAACTAGTTCCCTTAACTAGCATTCATGTTTATCTCCAGACATCCCAATGTCACCAGCCAGTGAGAATCATCTGATTAGAGAATAACCCATGCTAGTCTCAACAGAATTGATAGTATCTGTATTTATCAATTCATTGACTAGGGACAATTTCAATACTTGACAATTGCACATGTAGAGATAATCACTAGTTGTGAATTCATCACAAATTCTCTCATGTTGTGAATTGTATCGCGAACATTCAGTAAATGAGTTTAAGATCTTAATCAAATACACGAACATGTATACTCAAATAGTGAATATTCATTTATTAAAGTAAATGATTACAATCATAAGGCGATTGCCTTAGGACACTTCTCTCATATTACTAACAGAGCGATCTTTTACTTTTGTGTTTACTATACTGCAATTGTAACATCTATTTGTAAATCGTTTTGCGCACTTATAGAATTGCCCGCAAAAACGGTCAACGACCATGGGCCTTGGAATAGGAGTCGACCTAGGCTCCGAACCAGGTAAAAACACCTGTGTTCGCGATTGTTTTATTCTACTGCGTAATTTCTCTAATTCTAAAATCTTAACGTTTTCCGATATTCACCCCCCCCTCTATCGGTTCTCTCGATCCAACACATGGATCTCCTTATGCGATGCATCCTGGTTCTACCAAAATGTACCAAGACCTCAGGGGATGTTTTTGGTGGCCTGGGATGAAGAGAGACATAGCCAGATATGTCGGTACCTGTCTAGCATGCCAAAGGGTCAAGGAAGAACATCAGAGACCAGGAGGAGTTCTGCAGCCTATCCAGATTCCAGAATGGAAATGGGAAGATATTTCCATGGATTTTATAGTGGGACTACCCAGAACAACGAATGGATATGATGCAATCTGGGTAATAGTTGACAGATTGACTAAGTCTGCCCACTTCCTAGCTATCAGGCTCTCTTATTCCATGGAACAGCTAGCTCAGTTATACCTCAAGGAGATCGTCAGACTACATGGAGTCCCTAGGACTATCATTTCAGATAGGGACAGTAGGTTCACTTCGCACTTCTGGGAGTGCGTACAGACAGCACTAGGCACCAAACTGAAGTTTAGCACAGCTTTCCATCCTCAGACAGATGGTTAGACCGAGAGAGTGAATCAAGTGCTAGAAGATATGCTCAGAGCTTGTGCTTTAGATTTCAAGGGCAGTTGGTGCAGATACCTGTGCTTAGCGAAATTCGCCTACAACAATAGTTATCAAGCCACTATCGGCATGGCACCCTATGAGGCTTTATATGGGCGGAGGTGTAGATCTCCTATCTGCTGGTACGAGGGTGGTGAGAGGCAAGAGTTAGGCCTACAGACAGATCTTATAGATGATACCACCGTAGCCATACAGCAGATCCGCCAGAGAATAGAAACAGCTCAAAGCCGCCAGAAGAGCTATGCTGATACATGCCGCAGACCATTAGAGTTTGAAGTTGGGGATTCAGTATTCCTCAAAGTGGCTCCCATGAAGGGAGTAATGCGTTTTGGGAAGAAGGGCAAGCTAAGTCCCAGATATGTAGGACCATACCCCATCACTAGAAGAGTTGGCAAAGTACCTTATGAGCTAGAACTACCTCAGGAGATGTCAGCTATCCACAACGTATTTCATGTCTCCATGCTAAAGAAGCATATCCCAGATGCCACCCAGGTGATAGAGCCACAGACGGTACAAGTTCACGAAGATCTCAGTTATGATAGTCGGCCTATTCAGATAATAGACCGAGCAGTTAAGAAATTACGGAACAAGGAGGTACCGTTAGTAAAAGTCATATGGCAAAATCACAGACTAGAAGAGGCAACATGGGAACCAGAGGACAGCATGAGGCAGAAATACCTAGAGTTGTTTTAAGTTCGAGGACGAACTTTTTATAAGGTATGGGGGATTGTAATGCCCTAAAATTCTCAAAACAAATTTTAAAAATATCTTAGAATTAATTCTGAATTTACGGATATTTTTATAGAATTTTTCCATGGACAAATAAGGCAAAAATGAATAAAAATAGAATGTGCAGCAAAAAGGTTTAAGTGGAGTTTGAACCCTGGACCTATACCGTGAGAAGAGAATAGACTTACCAAGAGGGCTAACCTGTTTTCATTGAAATAGAATAGAGGGAAGGATAAATAAGGTAAATTTAGTTAAATTTTTCCATAAGTATAAAAGGGAAACTTAGGGTTTTTATATTCATTCTTTTCCTCACCTTCCCTCATCGCGGACACCTCCCTCTCTCTCGGCGATTTTCTTCCTCTCCCTCTCCCGAGATCCTCTTCTTTCTTCCTCTCTTGCGCCTCTTCCTCTCCTTCTCTTCTCTTGCCGCCCAAGACAAGGGAAAAGCGAAGGGAAGGTCCCAAGAGGCCCTATTCTCTACGAGAATTCTCGTAGACGCGAGGAGAACACCAAGGAGCAAGAAGAACGTCGAAGTTCGACGTTCCCTCAGAGATTTCATATTATATTCGTAAGGAAACCTAGCGCAGGATGTAAGTATCCCTCACCTGCAGTATAAGTAGTTTCGGTTGATTTTTCGTATGCTTTATTTCCTTGTATGTATGTTTTACGATTAGAAATCGTAAATTATGAACAAGCGCGTTGTATTACCCTTCAGATTTGGGTCAAGGAGCACGTTAGGTGTTTGTTAAATTGTTCAGTTTAGTTAATGCTATAGAAAGCATTAAAGAATAGAAATTCTTGCTTCAGTTTATGATTGGGACCAAGGTCCAACGGGATGGGCTCCTAGTTGCCCCTAGGTTTAGATAACCTAGTAAAAGCAAGAATCAGAAGAGAAAAAGAAAAGTATAAAAGAACTATTTTATTTTCAGTTGGCATTGTACCGGACTTCGGTCCAGGGATGGGCTCCAAGTTGCCCCTAGGTTCAGATAACCTAGTATGGGATGGGCTCCTTAGTTGCCCCTAGGTTCAGATAACCTAGTAGAACCCTAATGGATTTGGGATTTGCTACCTCGGATTTATTAGGGATGCGAGCATAGCTGGTACATTGCCGAGCCCACAGCAGTTGATTATTATTTTCACCTACCATATGTATATAGTTTTTAGAAATTCATTTTTAGCATGTGGTGAATTTAATAATTAGTTTTATGTTAGTTAGTTTCAGTTCCGGTTCAGATATGTATGCCACGCTATAGCTTAGTTTTCAGCTTCAGTTCAGCATAGGCCATGTGTCAGTTATATGCCATGACATTTTATGACATGTATTTTAGCATGAGCATAGCATGATCAATTATGAACACGAGCATGTATTTGTTTGGCATGTTTTGAAAAGCATAACCTGAGATTTTATAGTTTTGTTAGGCTAGATGGTACTTACTAAGCTTTATGCTTATTAGTTTGCATTTCCTTATACTACATATACAGGTAAAGGAAAGCACTAGTAGCGGAGGCGGCTGGCTTGATGAAAAGTGTGTGTGGCGGTGGAGTTGGAATAAAAGTCTTCGGAACTTACAAAGCATAAAAATAGTCTTTATTATGCTTCTTTTAGTTATTCCGCAATAGGTTACGTGAACCATGTATGAACTTGATTGGACTGGTTATTTGTGGTGCCTAGCATACTTAAGTTAGTTTATTTACATGTTCTAATATTTGTTTGGTGAATGTTGAAGGTCATGGGTTAATACTTGTGATATGGTAATTTAGATCCATGCTTAAGCTTTAGGTGTAGGAACTTGATACATCTGATCTACATGCTAAATTCTTAGGATATGCTTGTTCTAAGATTAATGCACCATATAGAATAACATGTAGTAGCTAAGGATGCCTTTAGATATGGAAAATGAATAGTTCTAATAAGAAGTTGATACAAACTTGGCACATTCATGTTTATGCTTCTACATGTCGCTTTTATGATTTCTAAGTTGCTATTCCTGCTAGAAACCCTCCAAAACATGTATCAAATGCCCTAGAATCATTGTAGACCTGTCAGGAAGCTTAAATATGAATTTATGGAGCATTTGGTACAGAGTAGGTCGACTTTTGGCACATTCTGAAACTCTGAAATTTGGGTTCTCAGAACTACCAGTCGACTGAAAAAACACCAGTCGACTGGTGTCGGGCACAGAAACATTCTGTGGCCCGACCAGTCGACTGGCATATAGCAGTCGACTGGTGCTGTGTAAAACAAAAAGGGGTGTAGAGCTGCTGGTTAGTGCTTTAGTCTTGCAACCCAGAGGTTGGGGGATTGAATCCTGGCCAAGCTAATAAAATTAGAGTTTTTGTTTTATTTTGGCTGGTTAGTACTTTCAACATGATTATGAATTGTTAGTTTAGTAAATAGCAAAATAAGTTTTTTTTAAATTCTCCCAGTTGGTTTAGCATTAAAAGAATATAATGATCAGTAGTAATCAGTTAGTCAGCCAGTTAGTAGTAGCGATCCGCCTTAGAGCCATAGTACCAGAAGGCGGGTTGTTACAATATCTGATAACTTCGACTAGTACTTTTTCTATATAATTTGCACCCTGCATAGTCTGAATTAGAGTAACCAAATAGGTCAAAATTAGGAGTCCTAGGATACCAAATTGCTACATTTAGGGTGTCTTTAATATACTTAAAAATTCTTTTGCAAGCACTTAAGTGAGATTCCTTAGCAAAAGTTTAGTACCTAGCACAAATACCTACTGCAAATAAAATATTATGTCTACTAGCAGTTACCTAAAGTAAGCTACCTATAGCACTTCTAAAATGCTTTAAGTCTACAGATTTTCCTTCTGGGTCACTATCTATTTTAATATTAGTTGCCATAGGAGAGTTAATTTCTTTAGAATTTTTCATTTCAAATTTCTTAATTAATTCTTTAGGATATTTAAATTGGTGAATATAATTTCCATCTTTAGTTTGTTTAATTGAAGTCCTAAGAAAAATATTAGCTCACCTACTAGACTCATTTCAAATTCACTTTCCATTACTTTTATAAATTATTTCAAAAAACTTGTGTTAGTTGAGCCAAAAATGATATCATCCACATAGATTTGGGCTATAAATATATTATTTTCTAAGGATTTAACAAATAAAGTTGGGTTAATTTAGCCTTGGTTAAACCCCTTAGAAACTAAGTAAGTGGATAATCGTTCATACCAGACTCTAAGTGCTTGTTTTTGTCCATATTAGGCCTTTTTAAGTCTAAAGGCATAGCTAGGATGTTCTAAGTCCTCAAAACCTGGGGGTTGACTTACATAACCTCCTCTTTTATAAATCCATTTAGGAAGGCAGACTTAACATCCATTTAATATAACTTGAACCCTTATGGGTTGCATAAGCTAAAAGCATTCTAATTGATTTAATTTTAGCTACAGGTGCATAGGTTTTATCATAATATAATCCTTCAATTTGACTGAACCCTTCAGCTACTAAACGGGCTTTATTTCTAACTATTTCTCCCTTATCATCTAACTTATTCCTAAAAACCCACTTAGTGTCTATTATGATCTTACCTTCTGGTTTTGGCACTATATCCCAGACATGGTTTCTCTCAAATTGATCTAATTCCTCTTGCATAGCTATAATTCAGTCTGGGTTAGATATGGTTTCTTCTATTGACTTAGGTTCAATCTTAGAAATCAAAGCAATCTGACTTAGGTTTCTATAGGATGATCTTGTTCTAACACCAAAAGTTGGGTCACCTAAGATTTGGTCAGTTGGATGATTTGATCTAGTCCTAGATGATGGTTCAATTTGTTCTGGTTCAATAATTGGTTCATTTGGTTGGTTTGGGCCAGATTCAAGTATTGATTCTATATCTTCTAAGTCTTGGTCTGAGTTGGATAAGTTAGGTTGATTGGTTGAGTCTGGTGAATTGGTTAAGTTGGGTGTATTGATTAGGTTAAGTGAATTAGTTAGATTAGTTACCATTTCTTTATCAAATACTACATTTATGGTTTCCTCAATTTTAAGGGTGTTGGTGCAATGAGTATCAGATATGAACAGTCAACCTCTAGTGTTTCAATGTTTGACAATATACTAAGGTCTAGTCAAAGTGATCAAGGGTTAAGCTAAACAGGACCTAATGTTTGGTAGGGTAAACCCAAGTTTGATCAGGTTAATCAAAGGGTAAGCCAAATAAGACATGATGTTTGGCAGGGTGATCAAACATAAATCTGATATGTTTGATAATATACCAAAGTTTGATCAGTTAAAATAATGGTTAGTCAAATACGATCTGATGTTTGGCAGAGAACCCGGGATTGGCCAGTTTGACCAAGAGATAAGCCAAATAGGACTTAATGATTGGTAGAGTAATAAAACATATTTGGACTAAGCCAAATAGGACTTAATGTTTGGAAGAACATATTTGGCGCTGATTAAGTACTATAAAAAGGGGTTGAGTGCAGTTGTTCAATACATCAATTCTCAAATCCGCTAACTCATTCCCTGCGAAGAAAAAGTGCTAAGACTAAGCTTTATGACCAAGGAGGCTCCAGGAAGAAGTGCGCGGCGCTTCGAACTTCCAGAGTTGGCCGAGACCTTCACGCTTTGGTTTGCGTATTACAAGTTGTACTTATTACATTATTATTTGTGTTTGTACTTAAATTGTAAGATGAGTTTCTCCACCTCCGAAAAACTTCCGGAAAGGAGACCACTAGTAGATGGGTGCTTCCCGTAATTAGGCCTTGGACGTACTAACCCTGAAGGGTTGAGAACTAATTAAGTAAATCCCGCATGTTTGCATTGTATATTTTCGCTTTATCTTTTATTCCGCTACCACTATCAACTCTGATATTAAGTGAACGATCGACGATGGTCCGACAAAAAGTTTTTACGAAGCGATATTCACCCCCCCCCCTCTATCGGTGCTAGGAGTCCGGAGGGACAAAAACCGTATCAAATGCTTCAAGTGCCAAGAGCTGGGACATTACAAGAACCAGTGTCCAGATTGGAGGATCAGCAGGTCAACAATGCCAAGAAATGCGATGACGGTAAACGAGGTTCAAAAATTTAATTTCCACAATAATATTATTCAAATTCCTGCACAGTTGCATAATCTTTCTGGTAATTTAGACAACAATGATAATTTTTTTAATAAATTAGATTTTCTGTATAGAAAACTTAATGTATTGCATGATAAATTAGCTAGTAATGGACCCAAATCAAATATTGATAATATTAATATATTAAATATTAACTCCTTAATTATTAATATTAATACTGAAATCTTAGAAATTAATTCTAACTTTTTTCAGACAATCCTAATAATATTGAAGATAATTATTAATTATAATGATTCTGAAGATAATTCTCATTATTTTGAAGTAAATTCACAACCTTTAATTAGTAATACTGAAAATAATTTTATTAATACTGAAGATAATTCTATTAAATTGAAGATAATCTTAATAATTCTAATGATAGTACTCAACCCTTAATTAATATTTCTGAAGATAATAATGAAACATTAATTAATAATTCTCAAGATAATTCTAATGATGTTGAAGATAATTATGGAACCTTAATTAATAATTCTACAAATTTTGAATATAATAATACAATATTAATTAGTAATCCTGAAAATTATTCTACTTATTTTGAAGATAATGATACAACTTTTATAAATTCTGAATATAATTCTTAAGATGAAGATAGATGAATTCTTGAGAGGAGTAGGCGAGGACGCATTCCCCGGAAGAGGGAACATTAGGCGTCAGTTCGACCTAGGGTTCCATTTTGGAACCCCAAAGTCAGAACCAAGACAGCGCAGGTTGTTATTTGTACTTAATTTATCTATTACTGTTGCTTTGGAACTAACCCTGGTTGCAGGAACAAAGGATGGAGTTCTCTGCATCCCAGGCACATGAGAGGACTCAGGTGCCCAAGAATACAAGCGCCTGTATTGATACAGGCGCCCCAGATGGGTGATTCCAGCAGTCTGCGAAGCTGAGCCTCCACGTCAGCAAGGGAGGCGCCCGTGAGCATACAGGCGCACCAGACATCCCAGGTGCCCTGGATAAAGGGATAGACGTTGGCCAAGTCTGCGGATGAGGATGCGCGTAGATAGGCACACGTGTCAGGCGCCCTACATCAACAGGGGCACCCTGGACGTCTGTGTAAAAAGGGGTTCACCCCTTGCTTCCAGACAGCAATTCTTCCAACGAAAGCACTCAAGCGCTCAGTTCTGTTTTCTCCGTGCTCAAGTTCCAAGCACCAACAACGTTCCAGAACGACGACCTATTGTTCTGATCTTCAATTCCTTTTCTGGTCGTCGGTATTTTGTTTAAATGCTTAACTTCAATTTTGTATTCGTGCTTCAATTATTGTAATATTTTTTGAAATATAGAATTGCCCAACATAAATGGTCAAGGACCATAGGCCTTGGAGTAGGAGCCGATCTAGACTCTGAACCAAGTAAAAGAAAGTGTGTTAGCATTGATTTAATTTTTCGCTGCGTAATACTCTTTTAATATCTGTAATTTTTATCGATATTCACCCCCCCCCTCTATCGTTCCTAAACGATCCCACAAGTGGTATCAAAGCTAGTGACTCAAATCTAGTGCAATCACCGATTGAGCAATTTTCTGATTTCTTCTTAAAATATTTTTTCTCATTCGTAACTTTTTCATTCATCGAGGTTGGTGCAACACCACTCGATTTTTATTATTATTTTTGCTACCGCACTGCTAATCCAAGACTCAGTCTTGGAATAAAGTTGTTATTTTTTTTAAGTTTCAGATTAAATTCTATGGCGATGAAAGAAGGTTACAACACCGCCAGACCACCATTCTTCTCAAGAAAAGACTTCTCCTATTGGAAGAGTAGGATGGAGGTCCACCTGAAAACACAGGTGGACATGTGGATCATCATCCAGTCAAGACTGGAGATCCCTAAGAATGCACACGATGAGGTGCAGGATACACAGAGTGGGACGGACCACTCAAGAAGAAAATTGAAGCAAATGGAAAGGCCACACAAACACTGTAATGTGGCTTAACCAAGGAAGAGCTCAACCGTGTTGGCCCTTTCAGCAGCGCAAAGGAGCTTTGGAGCAAATTGATCGAACTGCACGAGGGTACGTCAGATACGCGGATCAGCAAATGAGATCTGCTACTCAACAAGCTCTACACCATCAAGATGCATGACGGGGAAACAGCAGCACGGCTACACGCAAGGATCCAGGAGCTGATGAACGAACTCTATACAATAGGTCATAAGGTGGAAAAAAGTGACCTCATAAGTGTTAGTAGGAGCCCTAGAGCCAATTATGTGATGATTGACTAGGGGCAGTTTGTATCATATTCTATCATTAATAAAGACATGTTTGGTTATTATACTTACTTTGTATTCTGTGCCGAATGACTAAGTATAATAATGTCCTTGTGTAGTAGGTTCTTATCTACATTATATCGATTGGTTGAATCGATAGTGAGATAATGTAGAGAACACTACACTAAATTATTCCTAGTCAAGCATTAATATTCAGGGACAATATTAATGCATGGAGACTAGCATGTAGGTCAACTGATGACTTGAGCTCACAAGTCATGGATATGTGATATCAAGCTGACACATGGGTATACATTGGAGAATGTGTACTGAATGACCCGCCATGAGAAAGTTTCATAGATTGTCATATGAGTGTCATAGGATTTCTCATGTGACTATTGGTATGAATAGTCCTTAGACCTGAAGTCACTATGGTTCCGTACATAAGGAGTTATGTACTTTGGTATCGTCAAACGTCACCCGTAACAGGGTGGACTATAAAGGTGATCACTGGGTATGTAATAAATTATGCGGATGGATGTGAGTGATGTAGATGGGATCTATCCCTCCCATATGACGGGAGTGATATCTATGGGCCCCTTGATCGAGTAGGACTACTGAAACGCATGGTCATGCTCAAATGAGTCAATATAAGATATTGAGCTCATTTGTTTGAGTGAGTCTACTCGGGGATCAAGAAACACAAGATTGATTGAGGATGACATGGTCTATGCCTCATTCGTCAATCTAAATATCAAGGATAGAAGGACAAGGTCATACATTATCATAGTCACGGAGGTTTAGTCGGATCTCGACTTTTCTTGTTACTTGGGTAGCAATGATGCATTGCTAGATGTCGCTCATTGCTTGTGTGTCTAAAGTGTTTAGGCGCATTGCCAACGTTACGAGAACCTATTGGGTCACACACAAAGGACACAATGCTTCGGGAGGCCTAAGCCCGAGTTGGGAACTCGGGAGACCTGAGCCCGAGTGGGATCTCGGGAGGTCAATTAGGAAGACCGAGTTAGGAACTCGACAAGTCTGAGCCCGAGTTGGGAACTCGGGAGTCCGAGCCTGAGTTGGGAACTCGGGAGTCCGAGCCCGAGTTGGGAACTCGGGAGCCCGAGCCCGAGTTGGGAACTCAGGAGCCCGAGCCCGAGTTGGGAACTCGGGAGTCCGAGCCCGAGTTGGGAACTCGGGAGTCCGAGCCCGAGTTGGGAACTCGGGAGTCCGAGCCCGAGTTGGGAACTCAGGAAGTCAAATCGGGAGATCTGCTCGGTAGACTGGGTCGGCACTCGGCAGACTGGGTCAGCACTCGGCAGACTGGGTCAGAGCTCGGTAGACTGGGTCGGGAGCTCGGCACTCGGCAGACTTGGTCGGGAGACCGAGTCGGAAGCCCGAGAGGCCCGGTCGGAGTTGCATGGAGGAAAGAGAAAAATCTCTCTTCATTGGATGAAAAGATAACCGAAGGACCAGTGTCGTCGATAGAGGGGGGTGAATATCGACTTGAAAAATCTTTCATAAACTTCAAGGTTCATTCTATTCAGAATGTTAGTAGCACAGCGGAAAAATAAAGAATGAAAAACACACAAGACACGCAGGTTTTACTTGGTTCCCAACCCCCCAGGGTCAGTACGTCCAAGGCCTAATTACGGGTAGCGCCCATCCACTAATAGTCTCCTTTCCAGACTTTTTGGAGGCCAAGAAACCCGTCTTATAGTTCAAGTTCTACAACCAAAAGATTAAGAAATTAAGTGCATAAAAATAAATGCAAAACAAACAGGAAAAACGACGATCTCGGCCGATCTGGAACTCCGAAGTGCAGCGCACTTCCTCCTGGAGCCTCCTTGGTCACAAAGCTTCGTCTCTAACACTTTTTCTTCAGTCGAAATGCTTAGAATGGTGTAGCAGATGTTGTACTAAGTTGAGGGGTCGAAGCCCCTTTTATAGCTTCATCTCGGGTGCCCTAGAACCTCTGGGGCGCCTCATTGGCGGTCAAAACTCATCCGGAGTCGTGAACTTCGTGATGCTGATAAGATCAGCTATCCAGGGCACCTGGATCATCCAGGCGCCTGGTATCCAGGGCACCTGGATGCATGGGGGTGCCCTAGTTCAATGGGGGCGCCCTGGAAGATGTGTTCTAGCTTCTTTTGTGTTTGCTTGCCTGCCTTGCCTCCAATTCTAGGTACCTGCAAAATACACAAACACAAGACAAATATACTCTTAGCCTTAACAATTGGTTTTGCCTTTGGATTTCTCACGAAATCCTAGGTCGAATCGAGTTCCCTTCCCGAGGAACGCGCCTTCGCCTACTCCTCTCAGGAGAAGTTTGCCAACCGGCTCCTCCGATTGGACTTTTACCCGATCTTCCAGATCAGGACTTTGGTGCCTAGTCTATGACCAGGACTTATTGTCCAATTCCATGAACCAGGACTTTGGTTCCCAGCCCTTGGCCAGGACTTATTTCCCAATTCCACGAACCAGGACTTCATGCCCAACCCTCGGTCAGGTCTTAAGTGCCCAACCCTCGGTCAGGTCTTAAGTGCCCAACCCTCGGTTAGGTCTTAGGTGCCCAGCCCTCGGCCAGGACTTATTCCCCAATTCCATGAACCAGGACTTCGTGCCCAACCCTCGGTCAGGTCTTAGGTGCCCAGCCCTCGGCCAGGATTTAGTGCCCAATTCCTCGAACTAGGACTTATTGCCCAATTCCTCGAACCAGGACTTATTGCCTAAGTTAACTAGAACTTTGTTTACCTTGATACAGATTTCTTGACTAACCCTAACCTTGTCTAATAGATCACTAACTTAAGCATATTGTTAAACATTGAAACACTAGAGGAGGACATCACTGATGCATCTTGCACCAACAATCTTCCCCTTTTTGATGTTTGACAATATCTTAAGTTAGATTGGATTTAAGGGTTAAGTTTTGATCCTTGGGAGAAAATGAAAAAAAAATGATTTAATTTTTGATCCTTGGGAGAAAACGAAAAAAATCTAACTTAAGCTTCTCTCTCCCCCTTTGTCACACATCAAAAAAATGACAAAAAAACTTGTGCCAACAATGAAATTTTCTTGAAAATTTTTTTTCTCCTTTAGAAAGTACATAGGATAATTCTTTGAAAGCATATATAATTTTTTGAAAAAAAATTTCAAAACACTTTCCTCTTTTTTTTTAGAAAATCTTTAAGTACTTGTTTTGTAAAGTATTATATAAAAAAACTAAGTACTTAAATTGCACCAACAAATTTAGAAGAATATGAATTTCCCTAAGTCTGACACAATCCTATAAATCTTGTTAATTACAAGAGAATTCCTATGTGTCTTAGGGATTTCCAATTTTGAAAAATTTTTGTTTTGACAACATAGTAATTTTCATGACTTGGTTTCTTTTCCAGTCTGACATAATCCTAGGAATCCTTGTTAACTACAAGGAAATTTTCCTAAGTGCCCTGAAAATTCTCCAAATTCAAGTAAAATTATTTTCAAATTGATTCCAAGGGTCAAAAAGATTTTCAAAATAAGCTTTTGAAAATGATAGTATAATATTTTCAAAAGTCTTTATTTTTAAAGAGATAGTGTATAATTTTTGAAATCCATTAATTTTTCTTTTGATCTGAACCTCCCCCAAACCGGACACAGTCCTACGAAGCTTGTTGACTACAAGTGATCTTCCTCTGAGTCTTAGAGTTTGATTCAAACCAAAATAATTTTCTAATAATTTTGAAAAATAATCGTTAGAAACTAGAATCAATTTCTTTTGACTTAGACTCTCCCTAAATCTAACACATCCTAGAAGTTCTTGTAGATCATAAAGAAGACTTTCTATGTGTCTTTAGGGTTTATCAACATCAAAAGAGTAATTAATTTTTAAAGCACAACGTATTTGAAAGATCTGAATTTTCGAAAAGAATAATTTCTGAAACGAATATATTTTGAATAATAATTTAAAAATACTCCCCCTGACACTGTCTGACTCTACCTAAGTGTCCTAAGGGACTTTAGTGTTGACCTAAAAGGTTTGTGTCTATGTGCGTAGGTCAAACAAATTTCGAAAAGATATATAAATTTTTGAAAACGTATTTATAGATAAACAATCAGCAAGCATGAAATTTATAAAAACATTATTATATGAAACATTATTTTGAAAATATTTTTAAGAAAATATCCTAACGGTTTTGAAAATATTTTGAAAAATATTTGTCAATTAATTAGTCCTTAACATCCCAACCATTCTAAATATCTCAATACAAGCAAGCATGGTTGCCTTATGGGTGTATTGTGAGATGCTTGAATAATTTTTCTCAATTTATTTATAGACTGGTTGACCTTGAGTTAGATTCGAGTTTAATCAATTTGTAATTTAAAGGTAGATTTCAATAATCGACTTCTAGGTCTTGGCGAGGCACAGAGGTCTTCTTTGGCCGTAGCCTTATTGGATCATCAACCTTTTCCTTAGACAAAGCCTTTTAAAGAAATAATACCTTTATTTTACTCTTTGAAAAACTCTGGTCTAACTAGTCTAGGATGTGGAGAGGTAGCTTCGGCTAGTTCCACTTAGCTAGGCCAAGCTTCCCTAACGTAGTATCATCTCGCCCCACCCTGGTACTAGGTTAGGCAAGTATCAACTAGACGTTTTCCTATCTAACCGTTCTAAATCATGCAGAAAATTAAACATGAATGACATGGCAGATATATATATAACAAAAAATTAGCAGATGCATATACATGGCATTTATGCAGGATTCAATCAAGTCAAGATATTTTAATTGGAGGTTTTAATTGGAGATATCTGCGAATATGTCAATCCACTTTGACATATTTGTTATTATTTAGTTGGAGGTTTTGGTTGGGTAAGATTTTATTTAATTTCATAATTAAGGGTATTTAATTAGAATTTTAGTTCATGTATTGAATTTGAATTAAGAATTGAATCATTAAATAATTTAAGATTTTAGAAATAAGAGTTAATTAAAGTTTAAGTTGTTACAAATTAATTTACATTAAGGTTAAAGTTAAAGTTTAAGAATTAATTAAGATAAAAATTATTAAAACCTAATTAAGGTAAAAAAATTAATTAAGGTTGAAATTATAATGAATTAATTAAATGTTGAAATTATTTAAGAATTAATTAATGTTGGAATTGATTAATTAATTAGAATTTAAGAATTAATTAAGGATAAAATTGTTAAGAATTAATTAAGGGTAAAATTGTTAAGAATTAATTAGAGTTAAAATAATTAAGGATTAATTAGAGTTAAAATTAATTAAGAATTAATAAGAATTAAAATAATTAAGAATTATATAGAATTAAAAAAATTAAGGATTAATTAGAATTAAAATTAATTAAGAATTAATTAGAATTAAAATAATTAAGAATTAATTAGAATTAAAATAATTAAGGATTAATTGTAGTTAAAATTAATTAAGAATTAATTAAGGTTGTTAAGATTTTTTTATTTAAGTTATCAATTAAATTTCAAAAATTCTGGGTTAAATAATAGTTGTCGGTCTAACTACATCATTTCCATTAATTCAAAGAGATCTGAATCACCTACTATTTCTTTTTCATTTAATTTTTCAAGTTTATCTAACACTTCTGCTTTGTTTGAATTTTTGTAGACCTTGTTGAATGTAGCTTTGACTCTAAGAAATTCATTTTCATTATTGTATTCATCTTAATCCTTAGGGTTGATTTCAGAATTTAAAATTTCATCATTATCCTCATAATAGGTGGAGTAATTTTAATGTTTCATAATTAACTTCAAGAATATCCAAAAAATTAATAATTAAATCATCATTATTATCTGTAGTTTTATCTTTAATATCCTCAGGATTAATTTCAGAAATATCAGAATTAATAACAGTTTTAATCATTATCCTCAAAAATATTATCATTCTTATAACATTATCAGAAATATTAGAAATTAAAGGATAATTAATTTTAATTTCATCCTTCCAAGAGAAAACCCCCCAGATTGTTGAAATGATCACATATTTTGGTCTAGAGCAACTAGTATATTGTCATCACCCTATTAACCTAGACTTGTGCAAGGAGTTTTACCCTAATCTGACATGCGTGGGTCCCGATGATGGGACCTATGAGACCATGGTGGCAGGTGTCACCATTCCCTTGAAATCATTGGTTCTTTTTAGGGTGTAGGGCTTCTAACCATGCATTTACATATTTTCTAAAAGTCATCGAGCCTTTCACCTTCCCCAATGTAACCATACACCAAATCCATCTCCATTATTTTTTAAGACATCGATGTGTGACACAGCGTATTTTTGAGGCTAAGAACATGACTCCTTTTAGCAATATATTGTATAAAATTGTCTTAGATTGCATATTACCTATTGTCACCAAGGGGAGGTCAAAGATTTGGCTTCCTCACTTGGTAATCATGTATGTATTAGAAAGGAGACTAGATATCGACATCACCTTGCATGTCTTCACATCCATTGTCCATTTTTCTCATAGTGTCAATGCCAAGATCTACATGTCTTTCGGTCATGTTTTGACCGAATTCTTTGAGTCTAGGGGCATTTGCACTACTAGGGGTGAGGTGCATCGGCTGTCCAAGGACTATGACCAGATCGGCTCACGACAGTTGTCCTTGGCGGGGACTGAGTGCCGGCAGGGGGTGATGGCCTGGAGACAGCGTTCGGATTCCTCCAGTTCTGATGAGGGGATGCACCTACTACTGCTGCTGGAGTTTCATAGGAGGAGTTCTCCCTATTAGGTTGGAGTTACATAATCTGAGAGGGGACTTTCAGACATTTCAGTAGCAGCAGATTGAGATGCAGCAGCAGCATACTGCCATTTAGGGGGAGGTTCATGGTCTCACACAGTTTTGTCAGGGGTTTCAGCAGCAGCAGGATGAGATGTATGTGATGATGCAGAGCTGGAACCTGATGTATCAGGCCCCTCCTCCTCCTCCTCTAAGCGATGACGAGTAGTTGAGATGGACTTGGTGATGCTAGTGTTGAGAGTATATCTAGTGTAGACATTTTATGTATCTCTCAAATACTTGATTTGGGTTATGTAATATTTGATAACTTCGGGGCTACAACCCTTGTGACTTCCTTATGTGTTATTTGGAGTTTTGTATACAACTTTTGATTTATGCTTTCATATTGCTTTATGAAGTTTTAAGTCATGTCTTTGATATTGCTTATATTGTTTGCAATCCATAATTGGCTATTGAATGCTATGATATTGCGATTATGGGCATAAAGGAAGGTTTATATATGTATATGTCTAGGGTTAAGAGATAAGAAGGGGGAGGATTTATCTTCGTGCGAATATATAAGGAAAAGGGGAGAGTTGAGAGCAATTCTATGTGTAAAATGGGAATGGATAGGCTTGGCAAACAGATAGAATCAAATAAAGGATTGAGAGTTGATACAAAATGATACATTTTCAAATAAATTGGAGTTTGTAACAAAAGTCGAGCATATTTAATATTTTTCACGAAACTATATTTTTCTAGGGTAGATTATATCCTAACAAATATGCTTGCAATGTTTTATATTTTTTCGAATTTTGTAGAATTTTCCAGGGATTTCTGAAATTCGGCTAGAAATTTCAGAAATAGACTGTATCAGTCGACTGCCCTTGGGGCAGTCGACTGATATTTCTGTAGGATTGCGAATTTCACAGACCAGTCGACTGATGTAGGGGGCAGTCGACTGGTATGGCTATTGGTTGATTTTTGAGGGATTTTTCAAAAATAGGATGAGTCCTTTTTTACACTAGTGTTAGGATTGCTTAGGGAAATTTTTTTTATGGTGTCAAAGGGGGAGAACTTGTGGTGTTAAGTTAGGTTTAACTTGACTTAAGAGATCTTGTGGTGTTAAGCTAGGATTAACTTAACTTGGTATTGTGGAGAATTGAAAATTATGTGGAGTGCATAGGTTAAGGGGGAGGGCAGGTTTATGTCTCTTAATGTGTTATGCTTTTAATTTTCAATTGCTATTGTTGTTTTTGTACCTAAACTTAAACATATTGCCGCACATCAAAAAGGGGGAGATTGTTGGCGCAATCGGCCCAAGTATGATCTAGAGGATCATGGGTTTCGATGTATGTGACAATATGGTTAAGTTAGGGTTTAATTGTGTTCTAATATGTGTATGTGAGTATATAGGTTTGCAGGATACACATAGATTTGGTTGGATGTCTTCAGGTACGGTGAAGGGTGGCATGGAGGCAAGTCGTGGGCTTGTGTGCGCATCCGAGGGACCATGGACAAAGATGGGACGATAAGCCAAAGGAAGCGGACTTCGAGGCGTACGTGAAGGATGGCATGGAGGCAAGCCATGGGCTTGCATGCGCATCTAAGGGATGAGGGCGAAAGTCGAAGTGGGCTTGAAGGCAACAGATCGAGGCTGCTAGAGCAGGGACGATGAGCCGAGGGATGCGGACTTCGAGGCATGTGTGAAGGATGTCATGGAGGTAAGCCGAGGGCTTGTGTGCGCATCTGAGGGACAGGAGCCGAAAACGAAGAGGGCGGGAAGGCAATAGATCGAGGCTGCTAGATGAAGAGTCAACTCGGTCGTGAGGGTCCGAGTATTGAGGGATTGTACTCGGGAACTAAGCCGGGAGGGTTCGAGTGCGGAGAGAAATGTACTCGGGATGGGTAACCCTAGGCTTAGGGAAGGACCAATCGACTACCCCTGGGGCAGTCGACTGGTGTGGCCAGAATTCGAAAGGTCACGCTGTGAAATTCGAATTCGAGTGAGGTCAGTCGACTGGCCCTGAGGCAGTCGACTGGTAACAGTCACTTTCAGCCTCGAGCTATATTTAGGAGAGCTCGTTTAAGTCCTTTTCTTCTTGGCGAAACTTGCTTGGGTAAAGCTTGTTAGTAGCCTATATTGCTCAGATCGTGTACAAGGGTTGTGGCGAGTTTTCTCCTCCCATAAGGAGTGACAAGAGCTAGCCGGAGGTGCTCCGGGGAATCATCCACCGAAGGATCGGGATCGTCCACCTTACGGACAACCATGGAGTAGGAGTTTTATCTCTGAACCACGTAAATCGGTGTGTTCCTCTTAGTTTTAGTTTTAGTTTTAGTTTATGTTTATTCCACTTGCGCACTAACTTTGTAGAAAGAAAAATCGAAGAAAAGCTATCCACCCCCCCTCTATCTTGACGGTCCTAACAAGTGGTATCAGAGCAAAGGTCGCTCATCTACGGACTAACCGCCGAGAAAGCACAAGCTAGAGGAAATGACGATTGAAGACAAGTTGGGTGATGACATCAACATTCCGCCTCCCTACGATCATGAAGATTTCGGCTATTGGAGGATGCGGATGAAGACTTGGTTTAGCATGGATTGGGAGTGCATAATGGTACTAGCAGAGCCATTCAAAATTCCAAGAGATAAGCATAGGAAAAGACTTCGACCTAGATATTGGACTAAGGAGCAACAAAGTCAATCAAAGGCCAATGAGAAGGTAATTACAATATTAATTGATATTTTGCCTAAAAATGTATTGAGTGGTGTAGGTGAATACGAAAATGCATATGAGCTATGGAACAAGATGGGAGAATTTCATAAAAACCCTACACAGCTCAAATAGTGGAAGAGTCCAAGGAAGCGAGATTAATGGCTCAAGAAGAGGAAGAGGAAAGAAATTCATCCATTGCATCAAGTGAAGTGGCTCAAGAGAGTGAGAGATCATCCACTTCGTCAAGGAAAGAAGGAGAGGTCTCTACTTCAAGGATTGAGGGGGAGGAGAGTCCCACTTCAATGCAGGAGCAAGAAGAAACTCCTACCTCTACCAAAGTCAAATCAAAAGATCACATCATTTGCTTTGGATGCAACAAAATGGGGCACTACAAGGACAAGTGTCCGTTAGGTAGAAAGGAAGTAAACCCTAAACCAAAATCAATTCATTTAAAATGTAACATGGGTTGTAGGGAAAAGAAGGAGAAAAAGTACATTAGGTGCTATACTTGTGGGGAGCTAGGGTACTATCACACCAAGTGTCCAAGAAAAGGAGAGCTCAAGAAAATGGAGCATTTGAGAAGATGGGAGAAGGATGAGAGGAAGAGAAGCTCACATCAAGGGGGAGCTCCAATGGTAAGGGAGGTAATCCCTAACTTTAAGAATGTTTCAAACTCCCTTATGCATACTATGAATGATAAAAAGTGCTTGCCTATGTGTAATTTTGGTTTCAAGTATCATGATAGAAATAGAGTTACTATTGCGTGCCAAAATTCTATGAAACCCATGTATCATGATCAATCTAGGAATGTTAGACCTAAGGACCAAGGCATTAACCCTAAGAAAGGAGACACATGCCTTAAAAAATGGGTAGACCTAGGAATACCCAAAGTGGTGACAATAAGGTTGAGAAGTTAGAAAGGGAAAATCAAGCTTTGAGGGCAAAGCTTGATAAATTGAAAAAAAATCTAGATAGACTCATTAGGGGTCCAAGGGGTTAGGTATGGTACCGGATGGTCACCATCTTAGAAATAATAGACTGGGTCTAGGATATCAATCTAGGAAGTCAATTGCTAAGGAAAAGTCATATACAAGATGTCATATGATTATAGCAAGGGAAAGACCAAAAATGGCAAGGAAAATCCATTTAAAGGGGAGAAGAAGAACTTGACCAAGAAAAAGATATACAAGGTCAAGAGAGTGAGAGTTGAAGGTCAAGAAGCACCGGAAATACACCGGTGTGAGCATGCCTTTGTAGAAGAGTCATCTAGGGAGGTGACTAAGGGAGCTCAAGGGAAAGCTCTAGAAGTCAAAATGGGATCCATGGTCAATGAATCTCAGGAGGATTTCTCCTAGGGGATTAGATGGACAATGGAATGTGTCAAAGGGTTTGGAAGACTAGTGTTAGTCTTAATCCTAGGGAATTGACACATTAAAAGGAGGTTTGTGGAGGAAAAGATGAAAATAGAATCATATTGTGTGAAAATTGGTTCTTAATGTGAAGATGCTATATAAATCAATGCTGGGAATGTATTGGGGTTAAGTATGGGAAGATTCATCAAGGAGAGATCAAAACTAGGACTTTAGGCCAAGAATAATTTGAACAAATTAGATAGTTTTGAATTTCGTACCAATCTTGGGATCGGGAGTAAATCTACTTGAGAATAATATTTTTCTCAAGTAGACATAGGTTCTACAAATCTCTCCAAAAAATTCAGATTTTTTGGAGATTTGTGGAATTAATTATGCATTTCTGAAATTAGGACTGGAAAGCTGAAATCAGGGTACCAGTCGACTGGTTCAAATCCAGTCGACTGGCCTAGTGTAAATCAGAAACTGGGAATTTGAAATTACCAGTTGGGGCAGTCGACTGAACTTTCTGTTCAATTTTTCAGGCGACTGCCCTTGGGGCAGTTGATTGATATGCGAGGGTTTTAAAAGAAATAGACCACGCGGGGGTGGTCGAACCTAGGGTTTTCAGTGCCACCCCCTGCAAATTTTCTTCTTCCCCGACCTCCCCTTGTGCTCTAAGGTCTTCCCAAGCCCTAAAATCACCTTCCTAGCCTCCCTCTACCTCAGATCTAAACCTAGATCTAGGAAAACTCCTCTCTTTGAGTCAATCCTCACCAACTTTCATCATGCAACGCCCCGAAAAACGGTAACTATTTGGGTAATTTATTTTTCACATTTAGTTCATGATTTGGAACTAATTTGTCTCTTTGCATGGATTTCCTTGTTTTCCTTCTTTATAGGGTGGTGGTTGGTACATGCATGGGTATTTTACATTGTAGAGTTGCATAAAAGAGGAAAAAGGGTGAGGGGTCATCTCAACAAGGTCATGTAAATCCTGAGGCACCTCGGTTCCATTCCGAGGAATATCAACGGAGATTTGCCGATAATGAGTTTGTATTAATAAATTGTAGATATCTAAATAGGGCATACTTGTTGGGACCGGGTGCATGTTGACATGGATGCGGGTTCGTAATTTTAAATTTTATTACGTGCAGCGGAAGATTTAGCATAAATATTTTCTCAAATTATTTAACCACACATCTAAGCATGCAACCTTATATTGTGTAGACATGATCATATATTAAAATTTTGCAGAAAGTAAACTAATTTACTTAATACCTTGCGTAACTCGAAGGAAGGGACGAGATCCAACCGTAAGCATCCCTTGGAAGCTCCGCCTCTATTCGCGTCCACACCGAGTTTTCTTCGGGATGACTTCGCAAAGCCACGAGTTTCGTGCCAACAAGAACTACTAGATTCTCCAAAGGCACGACAAGAATACCAAGAGAGAGATGGGAAGACTAACCACCAAACGATGAACGGAATCAAGATTCCGGGAGGAAGGAAGGAGTTGCACCCGCTTCTTCTTCTTCTTCGGCAGCTGCTTGGTGGATGAAGCCCACGGCAACAAAGGGGTCCTCCTTTTAGGGCCGGCGGCACTAGAGGAGGGAGAGGGAGAGAAGGAGAGAGAGAGAGGGCTTATTTCTAGATCTCTTAGATTGAATTCCAAGCCTTGCCTTGGTTCCTTTATATAGTAGCCTCTCAATCGCCAAGTCTCCTTTTTATGGAATAAATTTTCATAAGAAATTTATCATATAAATTTTTCTATGAATTATTCCATCATGCCAAGTTTTTATCATAATTTAATTTATGATAAAAACAACCATGTCTCCCTTTTCTTATGGAAAGAAATTTCTTTATATAAATTTCTTTATCATGGTAAATCAATCCATTATTGATTTTATAAAATAAAATAAACCAATCCATGGTTCATTTTAATTTTCATGAAAAATAAATTTCTTTATATAAATTTCTTGATCCATAATTTTATAAAACAAACCACGCTCGGTTTATTTTATAATTTGAACCAAAAATTCGGTTTTCCCCTTTTGTTGTGGCCGGCCAAACCCAAGCTAAAACCATACGAATTAAACTCATTTAATTCGTCCAATAAGTCTTCAAAAGACTTAGCCATTTTATGCTTCCGATGCGTCTCTGAAAAATTCAGATTCGACTTATCTCTCTTGATCGGAAAATCCAATATTCAACTCGTTTTAAATCCCTCGGATCACTCGTAGTGCGTGTGACTAAATAGGCTTTCGATTTATTTGGCCGTCTATAATCAACCAATTATAGAACGATCATGAGTGGCACCTAGTAGTACATCATGATCCCCAATTAATCGAAAGATCAACGGTTGACCTCAGAAATTATTCTGAAACCCTTCAGCAGCTTTAATGAATCGTGCCTCATTCCCTTCACAATCTTATACCCACTTGGTTCAGGACACGGTCTATGTGAGTCAGTCCCCACTAGGCTGACTACGTCACACCTAGCCCAAGTAATGTCTTTCTCGTCCAACGGATTCTAATTACTCTCATGTTTCTGAGAGATTCATACTTGGAACATGTGATGCTCTGGCCAGAGGCTTCGAGTAACAATCCGACGATAGGCCTTGGGTATACATCTCCTCGCAAGGAGTGGTGAATCCTTTGTAGGTTGTTCAAACATCTTCATGCACTTCGGCTTATACCCAATCATCCTGGGTCCACACCTCCTTGGAGATGCTTGCTTAAGATGTCAAAGTATAAGTCTTCATGACCAAGATGACTTGAACACCGCAAGTCAAAGGAACATCGCACTTAAGCTGCAGTAAGAACTTCATTGACATATCTATATGTAGATTACCATATGAAGTTTTACAGCCAGTCACTCCAATGAACTAGTTCCCTTAACTAGCATTCATGTTTATCTCCGGACATCCCAATGTCACTAGCCAGTGAGAATCAGCTGATTAGAGAATAATGATAAGTACCATTTTTGTGATTATTTTAGATGTTAAAATCCATGTTTGACCTATGTTTTTATTGCTTAATTATGATTTTACCCTAGGTTTTGGAACTTTATCTTATTTTGGATTTAATTGCAAAATTACACAATTTTTGGATTATTTGGCCACTAATTTTCTGATATATTTTTGTAGGCATGAAAGGATCCTGGACCTAGGGCATATTGGGTCAAACTTGAGTCGGAAGTGACCCGGATCCAATTATCAAGCCTACGATTAATCCGGGCCGTCCGATTCAAGAGGGGTTAGATCTGAGCCATCCGGGACGATCTGAAGCAATCCGAGCTAGGGTTAGGGTTGATCAAGCTCTATGATCAAGATCTGAAGGTTTCATCCCAATCAGAGCTAAATCAACCGTTGGATCAAGCTTGGAGGGCTCTAGAGCGTCCATTCACAGATTGAGTTGATCTGGACCATCCGTTGCATATCTGGAGGATCCGAGCTACCACAAGGCAGATCCTGACCCCAGATCAACATCCTCAAAGTTTGGTCAATCAGATGAAGATCACCGTTGGATTTCTCCAATAATCACAACCGTCCATTGATAGCTATTTAATCAAATTTCCCAGCAGCTTCTCCTCGTCGCGTCTCCGCCGTAGCTGTTTCTTCTTCATTTTCACCTGTTCATTAGCTAGTTCTTCATCAAGAGGCGCGATCCCTCAAACCATCATCAAAGCAAGGGTTAGGTCAGTGAAGAGAGTCTAGTGAGTTTCCGATTGATTTTGTTCAATAGGCAGTTGCGCGAGGTCTCGGCAGTTTGCTATCCGATTTCAGCGAGCTCAGCTGTGCTCCACTTCCACTACATCCGAGCTGACCAGAGGGGTTCCCTGGAAGGTTCGGTCACTCCCCAATCCAATCGCAAGCCACCACAGCAGTTTGATGAATTGGAAGCTGAATTCAGTTTGGGCAGTGATCTGATCAGATTCGGTAGCTGAGGCATTTCCCACTGATTTGCGGAGCTTGCGGGTCCGAGGTTCTCCCTTGATTGACGACCAAGGAGCTCTTGAATTGGAGAAGGGTTGAGGAGTAGTTTAGATCCTTAATTTCCAATGTTTTTAGCTGTAATCTTTATATTCTGCCACTGTTCTGTTTTTGCAGTTCGTATCAGCTACTTAGATTTCGTTTTCTTCCTTGTTTAGCTTAATTAGGTTGTCAACCTTTAAGTTAGTTAGTTTACGAGCTTGTTTAGATGATAATTAGATCAAATTACAGCTTATTACTTTATCCATTTCTTGCGTGCCAATTCCTGTTAGCATTTCTGAATTTTTGTTCATGCGTGCCAATTTCCTTTCTGCAACTCCACTTTATTTCTGAATTCTTTAGTTTATTCCACATTTGGTGAGTTAATTTAGTTGATCTAAGCTGTTTTACTTTTAGCTTCGTTTCTGAAGTCTATGTAGTTTAGGAATCATGCGTTAAAAACCTTGTTTCATTTCTGCATTTCTTCCATTAATGTCCTGCAATTCTGAATCCACTTCTTCCATTTAATTTCTGAATCTTGTTCAGCTTGGTAACTCTGAATCTCAGTTTGTTCCCCACTTAAATCCTTGCGTATCAGAATCGTTTTTGCGTAATAGTTTTTAGCTGCATTTCAGCGTTTGGCTTGCGTTTCAAACTCTATTTCTGAATCTTTGCATTGAATTTGTGCCGAACTGGTCTGAAATTGTTTGGATCTGAATTTCTGCATTTCTTTCTTCCTTCGGTAGTTCTGAATCAATCAGCCTTGTTCCCTGTTTTCAGACTGAAATTCTGCATTAAGTTTCAAATTGCGTATCAGTCCATCAGCACATTCATTTGTTTCTGAAGCTTGAACTCTAATTGTTTATTTCACACTCAATGGTTACAAGTCAGTAGCTGGGTTAACCTTGCACCCAAGTGGAGTGTAAGCTGCCAATTCTGCATATTTTCGTTCCTGAAAATCAGTATCTGTTGCGCATCAATTCCACTGCATATGCAATTTGTTTCTGCGCTCAGTTTAACTACAATTTCAGCAAATTGTTCAGCTTTTCATTGCTGTGTATCAAGTTTTCAACCTGCACATCAATTGAGTTCTGATTTCTCCTGGCGTGGCAGTTTACTCTCTGCACACCAACTGTTGATTCACTAACAAAATCAGTTTTTGGCACACAAAAATCAGTTCTTGGCACAAGGAATTCAGCTTGCTTGCTGGGCTGTTTGGGCACTGATTCAAGTTAGTTGTTTGCTTGTCTTTTGGTGCAGGATAGCTCTCGAAATCTGTTGATAATACCTTTAACCATTCTGAATTTTCCCTGCATTAGCTAGCTTCGAAAACTTCAAAGTTGAATTGAGTCTAGTGCTTGTTCAATTTCTGAGTTTCGTATGTTTTTGTTTGTGTCAAGTTCGTTTGTTTCGGAAATCTGCCATCACTGTGTTTGTTCAAGTGCTCAGCAATAAGATTGTATTTAATATCAATTGTGTACCTTTTTAATGTCAATTTAATTCCCTTGGTTGAGTTGTTTCACCTCCGACTGAATTATCACTTGCCATCTATTGTTTGGTTATTAGTTGAGTTTAATTATTTCCATCACATTGTCACTTTCATTTGCAACCCAAAACCAAATCTTTATTTGAAACCCGAAAACACAAACGACACCTAAATACAAGCGCGAATCACACAACGTCAACTAGCCCCGAGAAAAATACGACCTGTGGCCCCTATATTACATTTTCAGTTTTTGATTGTAAAAGGGTTTCCAGCTTTCATTTATTCATTGATATTTAAATTTGATGAGCCCATACATTTCGTGACAACTTCAACATAGTAATTCGGATCCGTCAAATAACCCATGCTAGTCTCAACAGAATTGATAGTGTCCGTATTTATCAATTCATCGACTAGGGACAATTTCAATACTTCACAATTGCACATGTAGAGATAATCACTAGTTGTGAATTCATCACAAATTCTCTCATGCTGTGAATTGTATTGCGGACATTCAGTAAATGAGTTTAAGATCTCAATCAAATACACGAACATGTATACTCAAATAGTGAATATTCATTTATTAAAGTAAATGATTACAATCATAAGGCGATTGCCTTAGGACACTTCTCTCATATTACTAACAATACTTCCAAGAGAAAACCCCCCAAATTGTTGAAATGATCACATATTTTGGTCTAGAGCAACTAGTATATTGTCAGCACCCTGTTAACCTGGACTTGAGTAAAGAGTTTTACGCCAATCTGACATGTGTGGGTCCCGATGATGGGACCTATGAGTCCATGGTGGCAGGTGTCACCATTCCCTTTTTAACTGAAATCTTTGGTTTATTTTAAGGGTGTAGGGCTTCTAACCATGCATTTACATATTTTCCAAAAGTCATCGAGCCTTTCACCTTCCCCAATGTAACCATAGACCAAATTCATCTCCATTATTTTTCAAGACATCGATGTGTGACACAACGTATTTTTGAGGCTAAGAACATGACTCCTTTTAGCAATGTATTGTATAAAATCGTCTTAGATAGCATATTACCTATTGTCACCAAGGGGAGGTCAAAGATTCGGCTTCCTCACGTGGTAATCATGTATGCATTAGAAAGGAGACTAGATATCGACATCACCTTGCATGTTTTCACATCCATTGTCCATTTTTCTCATAGTGTCAATGCCAAGATCTACATACCTTTCGGTCATGTTTTGACTGAATTCTTTGAGTCTAGGGGCATTTGCACTACTAGGGGTGAGGTGCATCGGTTGTCCAAAGACTATGACCAGATCGGCTCACGACAGCTGTCCTTGGTGGGGATTGAGTGTCGGCAATGTTAAGGCAATCGACCCTTAAATGATTGGAAGATCATGGTTTTGATGTGTGTGTATGAATATGTTTAAGGTTAGAGTGTTATGTTGTATTTGATGTGTGTGATTGAGTTTGCAGGACTTGGAGAATCACACATGGTGGACATATCCGAGGGACGAGAGCTGAGGGAGGAGGACTCCAAGGGCAAGCCGGGAAGTGGACTTCAAGGGTACACGTGAAGGGTGGCATGGAGGCAAGCCAAGGGAGGCTTGTGTGTGCATCCGAGGGACGAGAACTAAAGGAAGATGACTTCAAGGGGCAACCCAAGGAGTGAACCTGAAGGTATACGTAAAGGACTATGTGGAGATTGGCTGGGAGTGAGTGGGCAGTCGACTGGCCAGAGGGCAGTCGACTGCCAAAACTCACAGAAGGTTTTCAGCCTTCTACCAGTCGACTGGCCCAGAGGCAGTCGACTGGTATACCCCGAAAACTAGCCGTTGGCTAGCAATTAATGCTAGGTCAGTCGACTGCCCCAGGGGCAGTCGACTGGTGCGGGGCTGGATAGACTGCGAGTTTGTCCTGTTCTCCTATATAAGGAGGACCTTTTTGCACGTGAGCGGTACGGTTCCGTACGATAACGAAGTGCTGCTCATCTGAAAAGTGTTCTTTACTTCCTCTCTCATTTCACTACATTCTGTAAAGAGGAAGATCACCACTGTAAAGGTTTCTCCACCTGAAGGAGATTTTTCATAGTGGAAGTGGTGTACGGTGTGGATCCTTGGATTAGTCACCCATCTGGGTGGATACCAAGTAAACTGTTGTTGTTAGCATTGTTCATATTTTCCTTTATATATTATTGTTTCCGCTGCGCTAACGACATTGTAGAGATTCAACGAAAATGTGTTATTCACCCCCCCTCTAGCACGCCAAATTGATCCATCAGGCAAGGGTGATGGCCTGGAGACAACGTTCGAATTCCTCCAGTTCTGATGAGGAGGCTGCGCCTACGGCTGTTGCTGAAGTTTCACAGGAGGAGTTCTCCCTATTACGGTCGGAGGTACATGATCTGAGGGGGGACTTTCAGACATTTCAGTAGCGGCAGATTGAGATAAAGCAGCAGTAAACTGCCATTCAGGGGGTGGTTCATGGTCTGACACAGTTTTGTCAGGGGTTCCAACGACAGCATGATGAGATGTACGCGATGATGCAGAGCTGAAACCTGATGTATCAGGCCCCTCCTCCTCCTCCTCCAGGCGATGACGAGTAGTTGAGATGGACTTGGTGATGCTAGTGTTGAGAGTATATCTAGTGTAGACATTTTATGTATCTCTCAAACACTTATTTTGGGTTATGTAATATTTGATAACTTCGGGACTACGACCCTTATGACTTCCTTATGTGTTATTTGGAGTTTTGTATACAATTTTTGATTTATGATTTCATATTGTTTTATGAAGTCTTAAGTCATGTCTTTGATATTGCTTATATTGTTTGCAATTCATAATTGGCTTTTGAATGTTATGATATTGCGATTATGGGCACAAAGGAAGGTTTATATATGTATATGTCTAGGGTTAAGAGATAAGAAGGGGGAAGCTTTATCATCGTGCAAATATATAAGGAAAAGGGGGGAGTTGAGAGCAATTATATGTGTAAAATGGGAATGGATAGGCTTGGCAAACACATAGAATCAAATAAAGGATTGAAAGTTGATACAAAATGATATATTTTCAAATGAATTGGAGTTTGTACCAAAAGTCAAGCATATTTGGTATTTTTCACGAAACTATATTTTTCTAGGGTAGATTATATCCTAACAAATATGCTTGCAATGTTTTACATTTTTTTGAATTTTGTGAAATTTTCTAGGGATTTCAGAAATTCGACTGGAAATTTCAGAAATAGACTGTATCAGTCGACTGCCCTTGGGGCAATCGACTGATATTTCTGTAGGATTGCGAATTTCACAGACCAGTCGACTGATGTAGGGGCAGTCGACTGGTATGGCAGTTGGTTGATTTCTGAGGGATTTTTCAGAAATAAGATGAGTTCTTTTTTACACTAGAGTTAGGATTGCTTGGGGCAATTTTTTTTATGGTGTCAAAGGAGGAGACCTTGTGGTGTTAAGTTAGGTTTAACTTGACTTAGGAGAACTTGTGGTGTTAAGCTAGGATTAACTTAACTTGGTATTGTGGAGAATTGAAAATTATGTGGAGGGCATAGGTTAAGGGGGAGGGCAAGTTTATGTCTCTTAATGTGTTATGCTTTTAATTTTCAATTGCTATTGTTGTTTTTGTACCTAAACATAAACATATTGCCACACATCAACAAGGGGGAGATTGTTGGGGCAATCAGCACAAGTATGATCTGGAGGATCATGGGTTTGATCTATGTGTCAATATAGTTAAGTTAGGGTTTAATTGTGTTCTAATATGTGTATGTGAGTGTGCAGGTTTGCAGGATATACATAGATTTGGTTGGATGTCTTCAGGTACGGTGAAGGGTGGCATGGAGGCAAGCTGTGGGCTTGTGTACGCATCCGAGGGACCATGGACAAATCAGGGACGATGAGCCGAAGGAAGCAGACTTCGAGGCGTACGTGAAGGATGGCATGGAGGCAAGTCGTGGGCTTGCATGCGCATCTGAGGGACGAGGGCGAAAGTCGAAGAGGGCTTGAAGGCAACAGATCGAGGCTGTTGGAGCAGGGACGATGAGCCGAGGGATGCAGACTTCGAGGAATGCGTGAAAGATGGCATGGAGGCAAGCTGAGGGCTTGTGTGCGCATCTGAGGGACAGGAGCCGAAAACGAAGAGGGCGGGAAGGCAATAGATCGAGGCTGCTAGATGAAGAGTCAACTAGGTCGTGAGGGTCCGTGTATTGAGGGATTGTACTCGGGAACTAAGCCGGGAGGGTTCGAGTGCGGAGAGAAATGTACTCGGGAAGGGTAACCCTAGGCTTAGGGAAGGACCAATCGACTACCCCTGGGGCAGTCGACTGGTGTGGCTAGAATTCGAAAGGTCACGCTGTGAAATTCGAATTTGAGTGAGGTCAGTCGACTGGCCCTGGGGCAGTCGACTGGTAACGGTCACTTTCAGCCTCGAGCTCTATTTAAGCGAGCTCGTTTAAGGCCTTTTCTTCTTGGCGAAACTTGCTTGGGTAAAGCTTGTTAGTAGCCTATATTGCTCAGATCGTGTACAAGGGTTGTGGCAAGGTTTCTCCACCCACAAGGAGCGACAAGAGCTAGCCGGAGGTGCTCCAGGGAATCATCCACCGAAGGATCGGGATCGTCCACCTTACGGGCAGCCGTGGAGTAGGAGTTTTATCTCCGAACCACGTAAATCGGTGTGTTCCTCTTGGTTTTAGTTTTAGTTTATGTTTATTCCGCTTGTGCACTAACTTTGTAGAAAG
>JAGFNQ010000675.1:175807-247098 GCA_024364735.1 Boesenbergia rotunda | reverse complement strand
TAAGGGATCTGATCCATACGGTCTCTCTCCTCCTTAGAAGAGGGACATTAAGTCTCCGAAAGACTCACACCATGTGACATTGGCAGAAATCCCTTCTTGGAATTCTGCATGGCAAAACGATTAAGCACCTTGTCAATATATGTACTCTGACTTAAGTCAAGCAATCTCTTAGACCTATCTCTATAGATCTTAATGCCTAGGATATAGGCTGCTTCACCTAAGTCTTTCATTGAGAAGCAATTCCCAAGCCACATCTTCACAGACTGTAGTGAAGGGATATCATTCCCAATGAGGAGTATGTCATCTAAATACAAGATCAGGAAGATAACTGTGCTCCCACTAACCCTCTTGTAGACACAGGGTTCGTCTTCATTCTTGATGAAACCAAATGCTTTGATTGCATCATCGAATCGAAGATTCCAACTTCGAGAAGCTTGCTTTAGCCCATAAATGGACCTTTGCAACTTACATACCTTTCTAGCATGCTCTGGATCTACAAAACCCTCAGGTTGTGTCATGTACACATCCTCGAGTAGATTCCCATTTAGGAATGTGGTTTTGACATCCATATGCCAGATCTCGTAATCATGGTAAGCTGCAATAGCAAGCAGGATCCGAATAGACTTAAGCATTGCAACTGGGGAAAAGGTTTCATCATAGTCGATACCATGAATCTGCTTGAAACCTTTAGCTACCAATCGCCCTTTGTAGGTATGCATGAGTCCATCCATGTCAGTCTTTCTTCTAAAGACCCACTTATACCCAATGGGTTTAATCCCCTCAGGTGGATCAACCAAAGTCCATACTTGGTTAGTGTACATGCATTCCATTTCGGACCACATGGCTTCTAGCCATTTCTCAGAATCTGAGCTCATCACAGCTTCTTGATAGGATGTAGGCTCATTCAACTCAATAAGCGTCACATCATCATGGTCAGACAAGAGAAAAGAGTATCTCTCAGGCTGACGACGTATCCTATCAGATCTGTGAGGAGGTTGGTCTACTTGAACAGCCTGTTGTTCCACAACTTCTTGTGTAACAACCTCATGATCCACAACATTTTGTGGTGCCTGTTCAATGTCCATTAAGGCCTCAGTACTATCTTCATCTTGAACTTCTTCAAGATGGATTTCACTCCCACTAGTCCTTCTAGAAATAAACTCCTTTTCTAGAAAAACACCATTTCTAGCGACAAACACTTTGCCTTGTGTGGGATTGTAAAAGTAATATCCCTTTGTTTCCTTGGGATATCCTACAAAGTAGCACTTATCAGATTTGGGTCCTAGTTTATCTGAGACTTGACATCGAACGTAAGCCTCACAATACCAAATCCTCATAAAAGACATCGTGGGACTCTTCCCAGTCCATATCATATATGGTGTCTTTATAACAGCCTTTGATGGAGCTGATTAAGTGTAAAAAGAGCCGTCTCTAGAGCAAATCCCCAAAAGGAAGTAGGAAGGCCTATCTGACTCATCATCGATCGAATCATATCTAATAGAGTACGATTTCTCCACTCGGACACACCATTCCATTGTGGTGTTCCAGGTGGAATGAGTTGGGATATGATCCGACACTCTGCTAGATGGTCATGAAACTCTTGGCTAAGGTATTCACCACCTCGATCTGATCGAAGCATCTTAATACTCTTGCCAAGTTGGTTTTGTACTTCACTTTTGAATTCTTTAAACTTTTTAAAGGATTCCAACTTGTGTTTCATGAGATACACATAGTCGTATCTACTGACATCATCAATGAAAGTGATGAAGTACTGATAGCCTCCTCTAGCTGCGACATTGAAAGGTCCACATACATAAGTATGTATGAGTCCTAACAAGTCTGTCGCTCTTTCGCCATGTCCAGTAAATGGAGTCTTGATCATCATGCCTAGAAGACAAGATTCACATGTCTCATATGATTCAAAATCAAATGAGTCCAGTAATCCATCCTTATGGAGCTGGGATATATGACTCTCATTTATATGTCCTAAGCAACAATGTCAAAGATATGTTTGGTTCGTATCATTGGGTTTGAACCGTTTGGTATTTATGTTATAGATTGGGCTCTCAAGGTCTAGAACATAGAGTTCATTCATAAGTGGTGCATTACAATAGAACATGTCATTAACATTATAGAACAACATTTGTCCTTTATGATAAATGAAAAGTCTTTCTTGTCCAAATAAGATACTGAAATTATGTTCTTAGTCAATGCAGGTACATAAAAGCACTCCTCTAGTTCTAAGATAAGCTCAGTGGGCAAAGACAAGGAATAAGTTCCTACAGCTATGGCAGCGACTCTTGCTCCATTGCCTACTCGTAGTCCACTTTGCCCTTTGTCAATGATCTAGCTCTTTGAAGGCCCTGCACATTAGTACAAATGTGAGACGCGGATCCAGTATCTAATACCCAAGAAAAGAGATAGATAGATTGACTTCTATAACAAAAATACCTGAAGCAGAAGTCTCACTTCTTTTCTTCTTTAGTTCCTCCAGGTAATGTTTGCAGTTCCTCTTCCAATGTTCCGTCTCACCACAGTGGAAGCAGATCCCTTCCTTAGGCACCTTATCTTTAGCCTTGGATGTAGTAGAGTTGGCCTTGCCTTTGGCTTGGGTCTTACTGTTGCCTTTAGGCTTCCATTTGCCTTTGCCCTTTTGTACCATCAGTACATTACTGGTTTTGGTTTTCTTGAGATTAGGTTCAGCAGTTCATAACATGCTGAGCATCTCAGGCAAAGGCTTGTCAATTTCATTCATGTTGTAGTTCATGACAAATTGATTATACCCCTCCGGCAACGATTGTAGGATAAGGTCCGTTGCCAATTCTTGGCCCAGTGGAAATCCTAGTCTTTCAAGGTTCTCGACATACCCAATCATCTTGAGTACGTGAGTTCCTACAGGAGTTCCTTCTTGCATCTTGCATGCAAATAGGGCTTTAGACACCTCAAACCGCTCATGTCTAGCTTGCCCTTGATATAGTTGCTTTAGATGCTCAACCATATCATGTGCATTCATGTTCTCATGTTGCTTCTGAAGCTCAGAGTTCATGGTGGTAAGCATAAGGCATGATACATCAAGTGCATCATCCTGATGCTTCTTGTAAGCATCCTTTTCGACACGGGTAGCGGTAGCGGCGGGTGCTTCTGGAAGAGATTGCTCTAGGACGTACAGTTTTCGTTCTTGTTTGAGGACTATCCTCAAGTTTCTGTACTAGTCCAGAAAATTAGCTCCGTTGAGCTTGTCCTTCTCAAGGACGGATCACAGAGAGAAAGTATTTGACGTGTTAGATGACATGGTGATCTACAACAGTAGAATTATGCAGAAATAAGTATCATATCTAATTCATTTAATTAGGCCTTTAATTAAATGATGCTCCCACTAAATCATAGAGCTGTGGTTGGGGCTAGTCATGGATGTAGGCAAACTCAATTTACCAACACTACTAGCTCCAAACCAAATAGCAATCATTATTCATGTGGGACAAGATCCATATTATCCTTCATCTTGAGTTAGCTTTGGCTAATCGCCCAAGACTTGGTATAATTAGGTAGGTAACATTTTACCTATTACATCTCATGCAACTCTTTGAAACAAAGGGTCAAGATCCACATTACACATCATCTTGAGTTAGCTTTGGCTAATCGCCCAAGACATGGAATAATTGTTCTCTTACCCAATTTTCCCAATCTTTTGGGATATGCCTCCAAGTTTCTCAATCTAATTGAGGGGACTTAGTTAAGTCTCACCCAAAGTTTGATAGCGGGGCATCACAATTGTCCTCTCGCACTCTACCAAGATAAAATGCGTCACTTTGATTTGGCAAATCCAACAACAAATGATCGAGATAGTTTATGAGTACCAAACTTTGGTAGGCATGTCGAGTTGACTTAATTGAGATAACTATTTATCTAATCATGCATCACATACACACATTGCATATATCAATATATAAGCGATAAAACGTGACATGATTATGGCCCGTATACTACGATCTTCTCAAGCCAATGAGAGGATCGATGGTCAACCTAGGGATAACATCTTCTCCAAGTGCATCCTTTGGTTGTCATGTGTCATCGGCATCCTTCTTATAACTTCATTCTTCAATGGACACTCCACTCCTCATTTTGTACATTACAATTTAGGAAAACTCAAGTTACATTCGAGTCTAAATCTATTTTTACAACTAGAAAAATAGAGATAAGGCATGACACGTAGGCCGTATTATGAATTACAACATGCACACACACACACATATTCATCCAATCATATTGGGGTTAAGGTCATAACCATGCACCATGTCATCAATCACATACAATAGATTTAGGACATCAATTTTTATTATAATTGTAAAAATGCTCATGAGCCGAAACCATAGGTTATAAAATTTGTCGAGTACATTCGCATCATAGCACACTTTCATATTTCATATGATGATGCTATAGACTTTTAGTTTGATCAACACAAACTTTTGTATCTCGACAAATGCTCATACATTATACAATCTATAATAAAATTATATCCTACTTCTATATCACATACAAAAGTTTTCTAAACTTTGTACGATCTTTCGCAAGTGGCTCTGATACCACTATTGGGATCTATAGGTAAAAAGTATTTAAAATCACAGTGGAAATAAGATCCCTCGAGTGATCCATGCGAAAGAAAAACTCATACAAAGTGATCTACAATTCCTATCTTATAGGAATACCTTTGTCGCGTGCCCTTCGCTTATCCCGCTAGTCCTTTGGTTCGCTGGATCTCTTACACGTTCAAGTGTCCATGCCTCTATGCGTATCCACACGAACATGATCTACGCCTTGGAGAGGAACCACCATAGTTGTGCTAGCAACTTTGGATGATTCACAAAGCACAAAAACCTCCACTAGGGAGTTATGGACAAGGAGGAAGAAAGAAGAGGAAGAAAGATCCACCCTCTAGCCTTTGACAAGGGGGGGTATTTATACTCATCTAATGAATACCAAGGGTCTATGTCCCTTGAACTCCTCTCATCTTAATGCTAATAAAACCCAATGAATATCAAGCCTCTTGGTATTCCTTGAGACTCTTAATATTCTATTCATCTAATGAATAGAATGTCTCTTAGCCTTCCTCTTAAATAATATTTTATTAAACTCTTTAATGAATATTATCCATAATTAAGTGGTTGAGTCTAATCTAGATGAGTCTAACTTAAATTAGACTCAATCCCATAATCTAATTGGATTCACTTGAGTCTAACTCAATTAATCCAATTCGAATCAAATCTTAGTCAAACCAAGATCAATTAATCTCCGAAGCATCGTATCCTTAGTGTGTGACCCAATAGGCTCTCGTAACGTTGGCATTGTGTCTAAACCACTTTAGACACATAAGCAATGAGCGGCATCTAGCAATGCATCATTGCTACCTAAATAACAAGAAAAGTCGAGATCCGACTTAACCTCCATGACTACGATAATGTATGACCTTGTCCTTCTATCCTCGATATCTAGATTGATCATTGAGGCATAGACCGTGTCATCCTCAGTCAATCTTGTGTTTCTTGATCCCCGAGTAGACTCACTCAAACAAATGAGCTCAATATCTCATATTCACTCATTTGAGCATGGTCATACGTTTTAGCAGTCCTACTCGATCAAGGGGCCCACAGATATCACTCCTGTCATATGGGAGGGATAGATCCCATTTACATCACTCACATCCTCCGTATAATTCATTACATACCCAGTGATCGCCTTTATAGTACACCTTGTTACGGGTGACGTTTGACGATACCAAAGTACATAACTCCTTATGTAGGGAACCGTAGTGACTTCAGGTCTAAGGACTATTCATACTAATAATCACATGAGAAATTTTATGATACTCATATGACAATCTATGAAACTTTCTCATGACGGGTCAATTCAGTACACATTCTCCAATGTATACCCATGTGTCAACTTGATATCACATATCGATGACTTGTGAGCTCAAGTCATCAGTTGACCTACATGCTAGTCTCCATGCATTAATATTGTCCTTGAATATTAATACTTGACTAGGAATGGTTTAGTGTAGTGTTCTCTACATTATCTCACTATCGATTCAACCAATCAATATAATGTAGATAAGAACCTACTACCCAAGGATATTATTATACTTAGTTATTTGGCACAAATACAAAGTAAGTATAATAACCAAACATGCCTTTATTAATGATAGAAAATGATACAAAAAGTCCCTAGTCAATCATCACATAATTGGCTCTAGGGCTCCTACTAACAATCTCCCACTCGCACTAGTGCCAATCACTGTAATATCTAATACCCAGTGACCTGGTATGACCATCATGCTTCTTTTGTTCCAAAGCCTTAGTCAAAGGATCTGCGATGTTAGCATCTGTGGGTTCCTTAGCATGTGCAATAGCCCCATTGTTGTCACAATAGAGGTCTACTGTTATATAACAGTTAGTAAGTAGCTAATTGGGATAGACAGGACCCGAACGAGTTCAATTTAGTTTATTTATTTTTTTGTTGCTTGGACTCACTAGAATTGGTTCAATATGTGTTTAAAATCTATAAAATAAACTAGCTCTGATTCACAATTTTTTTCGACAAGTATGTTTTTTTGATATATGGCAAAGGGGAGAGTGAGAAAAAGTAAGTTTTTTTTAGAAAAGTAAAGTTAATTTTTTTTGAAAAATTTTCAAGTGCAAAGTTTTTAAAATTTGTTTAAGTGTAAAATTTTCAAAATGCCAAGTTTTGCAAAAATGTTTAAGTGCAAAATTTTCAAAATGCAAAATAATTTCTAAGTGTACAATATTTTTCAAGTGCACAATATTTTTCAAAATATTTTTAAGTGCTAAATATTTTCTAAGTGCAATATTTTTATGTGCAAAATATTTTTAAGTGCAAAATATTTTAAGTGCAAAATATTTTCTAAGTGCACAATATTTTTTAAGTGTAAAATAGTTTTTAAGTGCAAAATCTTTTTAAGTATCGGAAGCACCAGATCGAACCTAGGTTTTGATAATGGCAAAGGGTTCATTAGTTAAGGTTATATTGTGATCTAATGAATCTGTTAAGTGTGCAGGAAAAGTCCTAGATAAGCCAGGCATGAAATCCTGGTATATGGAATTGGGCAATAAGTCCTAGCCAAGGGATGAGCACCGAAGTCCTGGCTGAGGGTTGGGCAATAAGTCCTGGCCGAGGGCAAGGCACCGAAGACCTGACCGAGGGTTGGGCAATAAGTCTAGGTCGTGGACTGGGCACCGAAGTCCTGATCCGGATGATCGGGCAAAAGTCCAACCGGATGAGCTGGTTGGTAAAAGGTAAATTCTTCTAAGAGGAGTAGGTGAGGACGTGTTCCCCGGAAGAGGGAACATTAGGCGTTGGTTCTACCTAGGGTTCCATTTTGGAAGCCCAAAGTCAGAACTAAGACAGCGCAGACTGTTATTTGTACTTAATTTATCTATTACTATTGCTTTGGAACTAACCCTAGTTGCAGGAACAAAGGATGGAGTACTCTGCATTGCAGGCGCCTAAGAGGACTCAGTCGCCCAAGAATACATGCACATGTATTGATACAGGCGCCCCAGATGGGTGATTCCAGCAGTCTATGAAGCTGAGCCTCCACGTCAGCAAGGGAGGCGCCCATGAGCATACAGGCGGTCCAGACTCCCAGGTGCCCTGCATAAAGGGATAGACGTTGGCCAAGTCTGTGGATGAGGTCGTGCGTAAATAGGCACACGTGTCAGGCGCACTACATCAACAGGGGCACCCTGGACGTCTGTGTTGGTGCAAGTTGCATTAGTGATGTCCTCCTCTAAGTGTTTTAATGTTTGACAATATACTTAAGCCAGTGATACATTGAACAAGAGAAGGGTGAGTCAAGAGAGGAGTAACAAAGTGAAAGAAAGTCCTAGTAAACCTAGGCAATAAGTCCTGGTTCGAAGAATTGGGCACTAAGTCTTGATCATGGATTGGGCACTAAGTCCTGGCAAAGGGTTGGGCACCGAAGATCTTACCGAAAGTTGGGCACGAAGTCCTGGTCGAGGACTGGGCAAGAAGACCTGGCCAAGGGTTGGGCACCGAAGACCTGGTTCGAGGAATTGGGCACGAAGACCTGGCCGAGGTTGGACACCGAAGTCCTGGACTTAGGGTTTGGGTACGAAGTCTTGGTCTGAGGGACTGAGCAACTTAGCTGAGCGATGACTAAGGACAGAAGTAGAGACGAGTCAGGGTTCGGACGTCTCGAGATTCGAGAGTATCGGAGGCTAAGCAAAAGTCCACCCCGAAGGACTGGGTGGCAACCGTCTCCTGAATGGAGTAGGTGAAAGGCGCGTTCTCGGGGGTGGAAACTTGCGTCGGTTCGACCTAAGGTTTCATGGAAATCCGAAGTTAGAACCAAGTCCTTAAGGTTAAGAATATGTGTATATTTGCTTTGTATTTGTGTATCTTGCAGGTACCAAGATTGGAAGACAAGGCAAGAAAAAAACTGGGCTGGAAGCCTTGAGGCCAGGTGCCCCCATTGATAGGGGCACCCAACAGCATCCAGGTGCCCCCATAAAATAGGGGTGCCTGGGTCAAAGAACAAAAAAAATAGTTCGGTGAAGAAAGAAGAACAGGCTTCCATTCAGGTGCCTTGGATGATACAAGCGCCCAAGTTGCAAACTGTATTTACTGTTTCGAGTTCGAAGCAGAGATAACCTTTCATTCAGGCGCCTGGGAGGTCCAGGGCGCCCTAGTCAAAGGTTTTATCAACTGCAACGAGTTCGGCGTGGAGATAAAGTTTGACCAAGTCCATAGGGGCGCCCCCATCATCACAGGCGCCCAAATGAAGCCTATAAAAGGGGCTTCGACCCCTCAGCTTCAGACACAACTTCCAAGATTGATTCTGAGCATTCTGACTGACAACAAAGCACTAAAGACGAGGCTCTACAATTGACAGGCTCCAGAGGAAGTGCGCGGCACTTCGGAGGTCCAGATAGGCCGAGTCTTCGACCATTTCATTTTGGTTTGCTTTAATTATTCTGCACTTAATTTTCTATATTTGTGATTTAATTATTGCACTGTAAGACGGGTTTCTCCGCCTCCGGAAAGTCTGAAAAGGAGACCAATAGTGGACGGGCGTTCCCGTGCATAGGCCTTGGATGTACTTGTTGGGACCGGGTGCATGTCGACAAGGATACGAGTTCGTAAAATTCAAAATTTTTACGTGCAGCGGAAGAGTTTGCATAAAATAATTTCCTAAATTATTTTAACTTCGTATCTAGCATGTAACCTTACATTGTGTTGACATAATCATAAAATAAAACTTTACGGAAAAGTAAACAAATTTACCAAGTACCTCTCGTAACTCGAAGTAAGGGACGAGATCCAACCGTAGCGTCGCTTGGAAGCTCCGCCTCTATTCGCGTCCACGCCGAGTTCTCTTCGGGATGACTTCGCAAAGTCACGAGTTTTGTGCCGACGAGAACTACTAGATTCTCGGAAGGCACAACTAGAAGAATAAAAGAAAATAACGGAAGACTAACCAACGAAGTAACGGAATCGAATTCCGGGAAGAGAGGAGTCGCTATCCACTTCTTCTTCTTCGTGTTCGGGTTCTCCTTCTTCTTCAATGCTCACGGCAACTTCACCTTCTTGGATTTGGTTGGGCGCCAGCCCTAGAGGAGCTAGGGTGCGCCGGCCCTAAGGGAAGAAGAAGAGGAGGAGAGGAGAGATTAAGAGAGAGAGGGAGAGAGTAATTAATCTCTTGATTAATTGATTGGAATAAGGGCTAGCCTTTGGTTCCTTTATATAGTAGCAACTCCTTTGCTAAGTCTCCCTCTAAACCGAATTAACGGAATTAACGGAATTAGTTATAAGAAATTTATCTTATAAATTTTCTTATTAATTATTCCGTTTAAACCGAGTCTTTATTATAAATCAATTTATAATAAAACTAATTCTTCTTCTCTTTAAATTATGGAATAAATTTTTATAAGAAATTTATAAACTTTCTTATTATGGAAAAATCAATTCATAATTGATTTTATAAAATTAAACCAATTCATGGATTATTTTAATCTTCCATAAAAGAATAAATTTCTATAAATTTTATTTATATAAATTTCTTTATACAAATTTATTTATCCATAATTTATAAAACAAATCACACTAGATTTATTTTATTAATTAAACCAATTAAATTGGTTTAATCTCCCTTTAATGGCCGGCCACCACAAGGAGGGCTAACACCCTCTTTGGCCGGCCAAACCAACCCGAACCGGTCACGAATTAAACTCATTTAATTTGCCCAAAAAGCCTTCAAAAGACTTAGCCATTTTTAGCTTCCATTGCGCCTCTGATTAACTCAGATTCGACTTATTTCTCTTGATCGGAAAATCTAATTTTCAACTCGTTTTAAATCCCTCGGATTACTCGTAGTGCGTGTGACAAATAGGCTTTCGATTTATGTTGGCCGTCTATAATTAACTAATTATAGAACGATCATGAGTGGCACCTAGTAGTACATCATGATCCCCAATTAATCGAAAGATCAACGGTTTGACCTCAGAAGAAATTATTCTGAAACCCTTCAGCAGCTCTACTAAATCGTGCCCCATTCCCTTCACCACCTTATACCCACTTGGTTCAGGACACGGTCAATGGTGTCAGTCCCCACTAGGCTGACTACGTCACACCTAGCCCAAGTAGTGTCTTTCTCGTCCTTTGGATTTCTAATTACTCTCATGTATTTAAGAGACTTGCACTCTTAACATGATATGCTCTGGCCAGAGGCTTTGAGTAACAATCCGACGATAGGCCTGGGTATACATCTCCTCGCAAGGAGTGGTGAATCCTTTGTAGGCTGTTCAAACATCTTCGGGCACTTCGGCTTATACCCGATCATCCTGGGTCCACACCTCCTTGGAGATGCTTGCTTAAGATGTCAAAGTATAAGTCTCCATGACCAAGATGACTTGAACACCGCAAGTCAAAGGAACATCGCACTTAAGCCGCAGTAAGATCATCATTGACATATCTACATGTAGATTCCCATATGAAGTCTTACAGCTAGTCACTCCAATGAACTAGTTCCCTTAACTAGCATCCATGTTTATCTCCGGACATCCCAATGTCACCAGCCAGTGAGAATCAGCTGAATAAAGAATAACCCATGCTAGTCTCAACAGAATTGATAGTGTCCGTATTTATCAATTCATCGACTAGGGATATTTCCAACAATTCACATTTGCACATTTAGAGATAATCACTAGTTGTGATCCCATCACAAATTCTCTTATGCTGTGAATTGTATGGCGGACATTCAGTATATGAGTTTAAGATCCCAATCAAATACAAACATGTATACTCAAATAGTGAATTATCATTTATTAAAATAAATGTTTACAATCATAAGGCGATTGCCTTAGGACACTTCTCTCATATCACTAACAAACTCCCACTTGGCCTAATGCCAATCGCTACGGTATCCAATACCACAGGCTCTAACATGACCCTCAAACTTGCTTTGAGGCAAGGCTTTAGTTAAAGGATCCGCTATGTTCCTTTCAGTGGGAACTCTCTCAATTTGTATGTCATTCCTACTTATAATCTCTCTGATCAGATGATAGCGTCGAAGCACGTGTTTGGATCGTTGATGAGACCTTGGTTCCTTCGCTTGTGCAATAGCTCCATTGTTGTCGCAGTAAACCGGCACTGCTTCATCAATGGTTGGAACCACACCAAGTTCTGAGACAAACTTCTTGATCCAAACTGCTTCCTTTGCTGCTTCCGAAGCTGCGATATACTCCGCTTCCATGGTAGAATCCGCTACGGTGTCTTGTTTGGAACTCTTCCAACTTACTGCGCCTCCATTCAAAGTAAATACGTATCCAGACTGCGATTTGGAGTCATCCTTATCTGTCTGGAAACTGGCATCTGTATACCCACGTATTATCAAATCTCCTTCTCCATATATTAGAAATACATCCTTAGTTCTTCTTAAGTACTTAAGGATTGTCTTAACAGCCGCCCAATGATCCATTCCTGGATCCGACTGGTATCTGCTTGTGACGCTCAAAGCATACGATACATCGGGCCTAGTACATAACATAGCATACATGATAGATCCTATTGCGGATGCATAGGGAATCTTATTCATGCTAATCCTCTCGTCTTCTGTGCGCGGACACATAGACTTCGAAAGGTTGATCCCATGCCTGATGAGAAGGTAACCTTTCTTGGATTCCGACATGCTAAACCTTTTTAGCACTCGGTCTATATATGTAGACTACGAAAGACCAAGCAACCCTTTTGATCTATCTCTATAGATTCTAATCCCAAGGATATAGGTTGCTTCTCCCAGGTCTTTCATGGAGAAAGTTTTGGACAACCAAATCTTAACTGTCTGTAAAACTGATATATTGTTTCCTATAAGTAAGATGTCATCGACATATAATACTAGGAATACGACTGCACTCCCACTAACCTTCTTGTACACACAAGGTTCGTCAGGATTTTGTGAGAAATCAAACTTTTTGATTGTCTCATCAAAACGGATGTTCCAGCTCCTAGATGCTTGCTTCAGTCCATATATGGATCGTCGAAGCTTGCATACTTTGGTTTTATCAACCGATGTGAAACCTTCAGGTTGTATCATGTATACATCCTCAAGCAGGTTTCCGTTAAGGAAAGCTGTTTTCACATCCATTTGCCATATCTCATAATCATAATGAGCTGCTATGGCTAGGAGCATCCGAATGGATTTAAGCATAGCTACTGGCGAATAGGTTTCGTCATAATCAATTCCTTGTTTCTGACGATATCCTTTTGCCACTAATCTAGCCTTAAAGGTAACAACATTACCTTCCATGTCGGTTTTCTTCTTGAAAACCCACTTGCACCCTATGGGTTTAATCCCTTCAGGTGGGTTAACCAAGTCCCATACTTGATTTTCGTACATGGAATCCATTTCCGACTTCATGGCTTCAAGCCATTTGTCCCTTTCTGAACTTTTCAGAACATCTTCATAACTGATAGGTTCGTCATCGTCAATGAGCAACACGTCGTTCGATTCACTTACGAGAAATCCGTATCTCTCTGGAATGTTGCGTGTCCTATCAGACCTACGAAGAGGTGGTGTAGTTTTAGGTTCAACAGATAGCTCATCACTATGAATTATCGGTTGTGGGTCTAGACTAGGTGTCTCTGTAATGTCTATTGGAGTTTCTTGAACTTCATCAAGCTCAATGCCACTCCCACTATTTTCTTGTAAAAGAAATTCTTTTTCCAGAAATACAGCATGCCTTGAAACAAACACCTTTTGTTCCAAGGGATGATAGAATTGGTAACCCTTCGTTTCCTTAGGGTATCCAATAAATAGACATTTATCAGACTTAGCATCCAATTTGTCTGATACAACCCGCTTCACATAAGCAGGACAACCCCATATCTTAAGGTGAGTTAAGTGAGGTTTCTTACTATTCCAAATCTCATATGGAGTAGTAGAGACTACCTTGGTCGGGACTCTGTTTAGCAAGTAAACGGCTGTCTTAAGTGCATAGCCCCAAAAGGATTTTGGAAGAGTTGCATGATTCATCATTGACCTAACCATGTCCATCAAGGTTCGGTTTCGCCTCTCAGATACACCATTATGCTGTGGTGTATACGGCGGAGTCCATTGGGATAATATCCCATTGTCCCTACACTACTAGAATTTTTGCATTCAACAACACATAATCGACAACGGTTTTTTGATAAAGTGTTGTCTTATGTCAATTTAACAACAGTTTTAGTATTAACCGTTGTTGTTGTTGGTCTGTATACGTAAAAAGACAACAGTAATAACAAAATGTTGTCGTATGTATACTCAACGACAACAGTTATAAAATAACTGTTGTCTATAGGCGGGATTTACAACAACTGATGTGATAAACTGTTGTCTATTATGACAATAGACAACAGTTATATTAAACTGTTGTTGTTGTATTGTTGTGTTGTTCAAGCAATAAACAAAATCAACGGTGGATATCCAACTGCAAAAAAACAACGAACAGTCATTCTCTTATTTTAGATCCACGCCCGCCAAACCCCCGACCATTTCCTCTTCTCTCACACAAACCCCTCGCAGCCACGAGTCGACACCTCTCCCCCTTCTTCATCGCCCGTGTCCAAGGAAGCCCCGAGAGCGGCGCTTCCTTTCACCCTCGCGAGGTGAGCCCCGACTCCTCTCGCTCTCTTCTTCTTCATCGCGCAAGCAAGGAGGCGACGCCTCCTCACTTACCTTTTCTTCTTCCTCGATCGTGTGCCCTAGCTACTGACGCCCAGGCAAGCAGTACCCTATTCCACTTCTTTTGATCTTCTAGTGCCTTCTTCCTCTTTCTGTGTCTTCTTTTTCTTCTGCACTTCTTTCTTAGTTGCATTTCCTTCTTCCTCTTCTCCTTTGTGCGCCACCACCTTCTCTGTGCTGAGAGAGAATGCTTCTGTTATTGCCTTGTATCTTCTGACTTGTCTTTATTGGTTGAGGATTCTTTACTTGTTCCTGCACAATCTTCTAAGCATTTTATGGACTATGCCCATGTCATGGAAATTGTTTGAACCTATACATCTCACTCGTCTCTCCATTCTAATTTCTCACCTGTTCTTCCCTCCACATATCTTTACCTTCCAACTTACCTGATTCCACTATTACCCACTGACTTATATTATCCACACAGCTTCTTCCAGTAGATTTTCAGAACTTCATCTGGTTTACTTTCAACTAAAGACCTCTTCGACCACCAGTACCTCCATCAATAGGCTGCCTGTTGCTCTTTGATAAGTTAAGTACATCACCACTATCCATACAATTGCTCAAACCATATCAACCTTTGATTTGGTCTTTTTGTGGTTTTCCTTTTCTTTGTTACTAATTGTTGGTGATCCCTGTCAGAAGCTTGCCACAAAGAAGCCTGCCCTTCTATCATGTGGTATGCCAGAGCTTGTTTGTCATTTGTTGGAGTCATTCTGTTTCATATTACTGATCTTCCCTCGTAAATGTGTTCCAAAAGCTAAAGTTAATCACCACACAACATACTTTTATGAAAAGAATTTATCTAGATTTATAGCATAAATTGCTTTCAGAATTTGTTTTATCCAACACAATATCATCAATATTTTCTTTTCTTTGGCCACAAATCAAGGTTATTAGAACTGCTCCAGATGGATGTTAATGCACTTTTTCTTATATTGGCAATCTTGTTGAGGTTTCTATGGAGCAAGCTATTAGGTATGTTTCTTAGGAGCAGATCTAACTATGCAAATGCAAGATGACAATCTATCACTTCAAAAGAAATCCTCAGCACAATACAAATATTAGTTTATACTCTATATAGTACAGTGAGGTTGATCATTCAGCTTCTATTCAACGAAATTCATGGACCCAATATCGTATTAGCTAAATTCCTGATTGGAAAAAGTGGGGAAGTCTTGGAATTGATTTTCCTTATACTTCTGTAGGGATCTTCAAAGTATGCTGTTGATATGTATGATAGACATGCCTACTTGGATGTTAAGTAGGAGGCTATTTCATGTAGCGTGGTTGTGAGATAGTGATGATTTTAAAGGTTGCTTATGCTGTTGATGTATTTGAGAGACTCATCAACTGGATATGATCTCTGCATTTGGTGTGATAAAAGAATCCATGCGGGAACCAAAAATCTAATATTGGGAGCAGTGTTGACATAATATTCTCGGGAAATAACTTTCTAAAGAGCTTAACATTTGAGTATTTGACTTTCTTGAATCTACTATTTACAAGAGGTTTATTTCAGAATCTAGGACTTGCATTGCAAGTCATTTTTTATGTTGTGTCATATACAGATCTCATGGAAACAAATTATTAATCCCTTCATGTCATTGCCCAACATATTTATTTTGTTTTCTTAGGTAACCTAGGTCTGATTGATATATGTCAGTAATCACATGTAGCCACATTGCCTATTTTCTAATTTAGTGTGGTGTTTGTATCGTCGACTACATTCAATCTTTTGCACACTGGAAAATTACTTATATTTTAACAGTAATGGTACCATACATTTGAACCTCCAAAGTATACGAGCCATATTCATTCTTTGAAATTAAACACCTACGCTCTTGTGTAACTCTGCAGTCTCTTATTCTATCTGCTTCTGATTATTCTTGTGAATTCATTTTGCAGTGTGTTTGTGACTGGGACGACAGAGAGAAGAGGTTTTCAGAAGTTGAAGGCATCATTAGAAGGCAGATAAAGGTTTATTATTTTTTTCACTGATTCTCTTATGCTATTACTTACGTACCAAATGATTGTTATGTGTGTACAAATTCAGGCGTCAGTTCTTCCAAGTGTGCAACCATTTCATGCTATTGCATACCCAATTGACACAATACTTGCATTGGAGATAAGGTGACTATTTACTGAATGACCTGGTTGGGCTTTAGGCCAAGTTATTGATCAGACCGATGGGTCAATTAAATAGATTATTCTTTTATTTCAGAAGTATTTAAATGTATAATAAAAAATTTTAATATTTCAAAAATCCAGACGATTAAAAAATATAGAGAACTGATGGATTGTCAATCTAGTGTGTTAACCATATCAGCATCGACAGTTTAGCGAATCCATTAGTTTCTTGCAATTCTAGACCATTAAGCAGGCTTAAGGCTTGATTTTCATGGTTACCAATCAATTGGTTTCGTCTTTGTAACTATTTTATTCACTCATTTTTGACAATCTTTTAGGTATGTTAGCAGTGACTTTGGCAATCACCCACTCTCACATCTTATGGGCTCTGTCTTTGGAATGCACAATCGAGAGAATGTTGAGGTTTAATTGCCTGCACCATTAGACACTGTTCCATGCTATATAGTTTTGTTTCTCTTTACTAGAAGTTATCATCTACAGGTTTTCTGTTATGCATTGAGTCAAAATGATGGCAGTGAGTGGAGACAGCGTATCCAATCTGAAGCAGAACATTTTATTGATGTGTCTTCAATGTCATCTGATTTGATTGCTAGAAAGATCAATGAAGATATGATACATATTCTAGTAAACCTCAATGGTTACACTAAGGTATTTTATTTGGTTGATTTATGGCTTCATGTTTTGTTTCTGCAATTGCACAAATGAATGTACAAACTTGTATGTTTCTACCAATATCCTATAAAAACCACAGAAGTGGAAATGCAAATTTTTCTAGAACCTTGGTTACAAACTGGAAAAATGTAATTATTGCTTTATCCTTGAGTGACATGCATATTACATTGAGATGCTAAAAGATGTCATGTTGAGTCTCAAAAAGGATGTTTGGATAATATAGTAAAAGATGGGCAGCTATAGATAGTTTTGGTTTATAGACAATGGTTAGTTAGATGCATGCTTATGTTTTATTGAACTTTAACTATGAGTCCCTTGATTGAAGAGGAAAATATTTGACAGCTGATAGTTCTTTGTCAATGGTTTGTGCATACATTTTCTGTTGCAGTTTTCATTTTTAGGAGGGATCAGACATCATCCACATGCATGAGTTCACTATGAGAGATGAGTCATAATGCAATATTTGAATTCATGTTTGTGTGGTAGGGATGCCTACTATTGTAAAACACAAAGGCACAAAATTTCAACAATTGAATCATCTACTAAATCAATCAGAAAGAACATCAACTATAACAACCGTGCCTATCAAAGTGTTAAGTAACATATATCAAGTTTAGTGTCCTTTGAAATTTTGACATCTTTCTCTTCTATAATTCTGTGAAAGATCATAGTGGAAATACCAAATGGTTGTTTGGTCAATGTAAACATGTACTGATAAAGAAAAATGAAATATATATACATACACAAAAAAAATAGCACTTAAACGTGCCATTATTAATATGACTCTTTAAGAAAGATGTTTGAAGTGTTTTGTAAATTAGTTTGTTAGTTGCAATATTATTCCACACTGAAACCCTACTCCATTCAATTATTTTTTGTACAAACTTGAGTACTACTTACATGATTTTTAATATTGTTCATGGTTGGAGAAATTGGCCTTTCCGGATAGGGTTTCATTCAATTATTTTTTTGTACAAAATTGAGTACTACTTACATGATTTTCAATATTGTTCATGGTTGGGAGAAATTGGCCAATCCGGATTGGCTGAGTTTGAGAAAATAAAATGTACACAAGGGGATGGGCGTTTTTGTATTGAAACTTTCCTCATTAATTAGAAGTAGGCAACATATAGCGAGCATTTTATGTATTTGAAGAAATCTGTCTTGTTTGAGTTAGATAATGGTAAGGTGCTTGTATGTTGTTCTTGGCTAATCTTTCATTTTGGCCAAATTCCCAATTTGCTAATCATTGCTCTTGTCAAGCACAAACCAGAATTGCATCCTTGTCCTACCCTAAATTCAAGTTCCGGTTAATTTTGGCCTCACTTTGACTTGATCTAGGCAAAAATGTAATCTTGTGTTTATATCCATGTGGTAATTTGGTCTATCTCTAAAAGTATATCTTCCCCTAAAGATCCTGTTGTAGTCATGAGAGTTTGTCTCCTCTTCTCCCGTTGTCTTCTCATTTTTTTTTTGGGTTCATTTTAGCCTTGTCAAAGATATATATTGCTAACATTTGAAACTGACAGTATATGTTCACTTCTAGCCTTCTAGGGAAGCCAATGTAGATCAACCAAGAAGGGTGCAATGCTCTACTGGTAGCAGCAATGTGTATGAGGTTTAGGGGTGGTATGCATTATATGTTTTTCTTTTTGTCAGAAAATGTCCAACAAGAAAGTATTATTAAACCTCTTTGATGGTCATTCACGCATCCCTTTCATCCCTTTGGTTCAAAAACTAACACTAAAGAATTTCTATCTGTCGGGAACAATAATCACTCAATTTCAACATCAACATGACAATTTGTTAATGAGTATGTCTTCACTGATTGGTTTGAATTACAATTCTTTTATATATATATGACAATTTCAACATCAACATGACAATTTGTCAATGAGTATGTCTTCACTGTTTGTTTGTTAGTTTGTTATTTTTGTTGTTTGTTGATACATATCTTCATGGATCATTTTTTATTGGACATATGCATTTAATAGAATAACTAATTAGAGTGTTTGTTCACTTTTTTCCAGCTGCAGGTACTTGTTCGTGATTATGTTTGAAGACCATTAATTTGACCTTCCAAGCTATAATTTTTGTGATTGGAACTTCATTGTAAGTTTAGTTGGGTCAGAATTATGAACTCTTGTAATTTGGGTCAGAAGATACTTTAGTGGTTTCGTCTGTATAAAGGTTTTTGGACAAAAGATACTTTTATGGTTTCATCTGTAGAAAGCTTGTGGTGGATCTTTGTATAAAGGTTATTGTAAATATGTTGATGATGTTTGATATATATAGTAGTTTTTGTTTCGAGGTTAAATTATTGCCTTTTAATTGAAAGTATAATGGAAATATCCTTGTTGTCAAATTGGTATGAAACTGTTGTGGAACAGTGCAAACGCACAAGAGATTTTTTTAAAGCTAAACTGTTGTTGTAGATAAACGGTGGCATACGACAACACAGGTGATAAAACTGTTGTCGAATATAATAAAAGACAACGGTGAATATGGCATACAACAACGGTGATAAACTGTTGTTATTGATATAAGACAACGGTTATAAAAACTGTTGTCGAATATAATAAAAGACAACGGTGAATATGGCATACGACAACGGTAATAAACTGTTGTTATTGATATACGACAATGGTTTTATAACTGTTGTCGAATATAATAAAAGACAATAGTGAAACACTATTGTGAAAATGTTGTCGAATGTGATATACGACAACAGTGGAAAACTGTTGTCAAACTGTTGTCGAATGTGATATACGACAACAGTGATTCACTGTTGTCGTAGACCCCCCTTTAACAACATGGCCTTTAACAACAGTGGTATTTGGCCTACGACAACAGTGATTCACTGTTGTTAAATGTATTTTTTCTAGTAGTGCTAAGATAATCTTGGAACTCTTGACTTAAGTATTCTCCACCCCGATCGGATCGAAGTATTTTAATACTTTTACCAAGTTGTTTCTCTACTTCATTTCTGAATTCTTTGAATTTATCAAAAGCTTCAGATTTGTGTTTCATCAAGAACACATAACCGAATCGTGAGTGATCATCGATAAAGGTGATGAAGTAGTTATAGCCTCCTTGTGCTTCAGTTGACATTGGTCCGCATACATCGGTATGTATCAGACCAAGCAACTCTCCCACTGGATTACCTTTTCCGGGAAAGGGTAATTTGGTCATCTTGCCTTTTAAGCACGATTCGCATGTATCAAATGAACCGGGTTCAAATGATTCCAAAATTCCACATCGGTGTAATTCGGTCATGCGTTTCTTACTTATATGGCCAAGACGACAGTGCCACGTGTAGGAGTCTATTCGATTATCTATTCGAGCACGTTTGTTGCTAACTTCGATATTGAAAACGTCACTGGATAAATCTAACGTGTAGATGTCATTGCACAAAGTTCCATTCCCATAAAGAACGTCATTCAAAGTTATGTAACAACAATTGTTACTAAAAGTTAAATGATAACTTTTTCATTCAAACATGAAATAGATACAATGTTCTTTATTAATGAAGGAACAAAATAACAATTATCCAATTCTAAGACACGTCCAGTGGGGAGCTTTAGCAAATAGGTTCCGATGGCAACAGCAGCAATCTTTGCTCCATTTCCAACTCGCATATTTGCTTCTCCTTTGACAAGTCTTCTTCTATTCCTTAGCCCCAGTATGTCATTACATATATGTGAGCTACACCCAGTATCAAGTACCCAGGTATTTGAGGAAATAGAGTGACATTCAATAACGAAGATACCTGAAGAGGATGGGGCATCGGATGCCTTATTCTTCAAGGACTCAAGATAAACCTTGCAGTTTCTTCGCCAGTGACCCTCCTTGCCACAATGATGGCAAGTTCCTTTTGGTTTCTTTTCAGTCTTTTTGGCCTTTTTCTTCTTTCCTTTATACTGTTCTTTGGCCTTCCTCTTAGAACCTTTCTTCGAGGAACCAACTAACAGTACCGTCTTTTGATCCTGCTTCACAGAAGGCTCTACAGTCTTCAGCAGGTTGAGCAACTCAGGTATTGCAAAACCGAGTGTGCTCAGTCGCTCAATGTACCCCAACATCTTTAACACAAACTGCGAGGCAGAAGTGCCTTCCTGCATCTTAGTGGTGAAGAGGAGTCTGGAGACTTCGAACCTTTCGGATCTCGCCTGCTCTTCAAACAACTCATGAAGATGGAAGATGATGGTATAAGCATCCATATGCTCATGCTGCTTTTGCAGCTCAGGTACCATAGAGGCTAGCATAATGCAACTCGCAAGTTCAGAATTGATCACATGTTTCTGATAGGCCAACAATTGGTCTGGAGTTGCATTTTCTGGAGGACGGTCAGGAAGTTGATTTTCAAGGACATAAGCAAGCTTCTCCGCCTTGAGGACTATCCTTAAGTTTCGAAGCCAGTCCATGAAGTTTGGCCCGGTCAGTTTATTGGTGTCCAAAATGGAACGCAAGTTTAGGGAAGACATGATCGAGTGATTATCCTAGAAATACAAATTGAGATTATGTGAGAAGATTTATTAAAGAATGTATCAACATACATAAATTAAATCCTATTTATTTTACGAATTGAATCACCCTTATTATCAATTCGGGAGATTGTAGGAACATCTCCAAATAGGTTGATATCCAACCATAGATAAGAACCACCATGGCTGTGGCCATCAAGTTTTTCTTAGCTATGAAGGTAGGTAATTTTACCGATTACACATCACATATATGTAACTATCACTTTATGCTATCAACTAATTGAATGTTTGCATAAATCATTGGGTTGTTAACTCATTAACAAGTATGCAACATTATACATAGCACCCAACTGCACCTCTTTTCGCATCGACCTTGGCTGTGGCACAACAAATCGATGCTCCAAGCTTAAGGCTGACCCATTAATCAAGAAATAGTTTTAATATGGTTGGAGCTCATTCAACCGTTTAGTCAGGCTTGGATGTGTCCAACAACCAAGACTAAGGATTGACCTCTGACTCCAACTATATTATACATAAACTAATTCCATGGTTTGAACATGTTGAGGTTTAAGTCGGGCATGGATGTGTCCATCAACCCAAACGAGAAACAAAACTCCGATTCTAACCATATTAATGGAAGGTGTTGGCCTTAATATTTTGTAAGGGGTTTTGGGTCTCATCTTTTCTAAGCACATTCATGACATTTGTCATGACTAACGATTTCCTTAATAAAGTATGTATGTGACTTAAGTTATCAAGTCTCATTAATTGAATTAGGAACCGGATTTCCTAATTCTAATCTCATACTATATTAAAGGAATTGTTTTGGGAAACAATTTCCTAAATTGTCATAATTAATTTCGGAAATAATATGTTCAAGACTTTGATTTCTCTAAATCAAATCTTATTAAATTAAGAGACAAATCCCTTAATTCAACTACATATTATTTTCATGAAAATCTCATTTAAGAAAACTCTATAGGAAACCATTTTCCTAATTAATTTTGGAGACAACAATATGTAAGAGCATCACCTCTTAAAACATATTTTATTCATGGATTTAATTAATTATAACAAATCGTTTTCTAAGGGTGGCTCCCCGAGGCTCAGATACCCAAAGAAAAGTAATGTGTTGTAAATCCAATTGGACGGCTCCCCGAGGCTCAATCCAAATCAAACATGACAATTTCAATTAAAATTTGGGAAATTAAATTACAACAACTAACTCTAAATTGGACGGCTCCCCGAGGCTCAATCCAAAGTAAAGAATTTTGTTATCAATTTAAAAACCAATTCAAATTTAATTGTCAATTAACTGTCCATGAATTTGTCTAGACTTTCTTAAAAGAAAGTGCCCAAAATTGCGAGATTTCGAAAATAAGTTTTCAGAATAATTGTAAGTTTCTGGTACAAAGAAAACTTACATATTTCCAAAAATTGGAAAATTTCTAAAATAGAAAAATTTCCAAAATTGGAAAGTTTCCAAAGATGGGAAGTTTTCACAATTATTATAAAATTTCAGAAACTAGAAAATTTCAAACGTTTGCGAAATTTCATGAGGATTTCCAAACTTTGAAATTCCTAAATCTAAAATTTATTATAATTTGAAAGTTTCCATAATTGAAAAATTTTCTGAAATTGAGATCATGACAAAGTTTTCCACAAAACAATTATATGATTAAGTCGAACACTAACCGGCTCTGATACCACTGTTGGGACCGGGTGCATGTCGACAAGGATACGAGTTCGTAAAATTCAAAATTTTTACGTGCAGCGGAAGAGTTTGCATAAAATAATTTCCTAAATTATTTTAACTTCGTATCTAGCATGCAACCTTACATTGTGTTGACATAATCATAAAATAAAACTTTGCGGAAAAGTAAACAAATTTACCAAGTACCTCTCGTAACTCGAAGTAAGGGACGAGATCCAACCGTAGCGTCCCTTGGAAGCTCCGCCTCTATTCGCGTCCACGCCGAGTTCTCTTCGGGATGACTTCGCAAAGTCACGAGTTTTGTGCCGACGAGAACTACTAGATTCTTGGAAGGCACAACTAGAAGAATAAAAGAAAATAATGGAAGACTAACCAACGAAGTAACGGAATCGAATTCCGGGAAGAGAGGAGTCGCTATCCACTTCTTCTTCTTCGTGTTCGGGTTCTCCTTCTTCTTCAATGCTCACGGCAACTTCACCTTCTTGGATTTGGTTGGGCGCCGGCCCTAGAGGAGCTAGGGTGCGCCGGCCCTAAGGGAAGAAGAAGAGGAGGAGAGGAGAGATTAAGAGAGAGAGGGAGAGAGTAATTAATCTCTTGATTAATTGATTGGAATAAGGGCTAGCCTTTGGTTCCTTTATATAGTAGCAACTCCTTTGCTAAGTCTCCCTCTAAACCGAATTAACGGAATTAACGGAATTAGTTATAAGAAATTTATCTTATAAATTTTCTTATTAATTATTCTGTTTAAACCGAGTCTTTATTATAAATCAATTTATAATAAAACTAATTCTTCTTCTCTTTAAATTATGGAATAAATTTTTATAAGAAATTTATAAACTTTCTTATTATGGAAAAATCAATTCATAATTGATTTTATAAAATTAAACCAATTCATGGATTATTTTAATCTTCCATAAAAGAATAAATTTCTATAAATTTTATTTATATAAATTTCTTTATACAAATTTATTTATCCATAATTTATAAAACAAATCACACTAGATTTATTTTATTAATTAAACCAATTAAATTGGTTTAATCTCCCTTTAATGGCCGGCCACCACAAGGAGGGCTAGCACCCTCTTTGGCCGGCCAAACCAACCCGAACCGGTCGCGAATTAAACTCATTTAATTTGCCCAAAAAGCCTTCAAAAGACTTAGCCATTTTTAGCTTCCATTGCGCCTCTGATTAACTCAGATTCGACTTATTTCTCTTGATCGGAAAATCCAATTTTCAACTCGTTTTAAATCCCTCGGATTACTCGTAGTGCGTGTGACTAAATAGGCTTTCGATTTATATTGGCCGTCTATAATTAACTAATTATAGAACGATCATGAGTGGCACCTAGTAGTACATCATGATCCCCAATTAATCGAAAGATCAACGGTTTGACCTCAGAAGAAATTATTCTGAAACCCTTCAGCAGCTCTACTAAATCGTGCCCCATTCCCTTCACCACCTTATACCCACTTGGTTCAGGACACGGTCAATGGTGTCAGTCCCCACTAGGCTGACTACGTCACACCTAGCCCAAGTAGTGTCTTTCTCGTCCTTTGGATTTCTAATTACTCTCATGTATTTAAGAGACTTGCACTCTTAACATGATATGCTCTGGCCAGAGGCTTTGAGTAACAATCCGACGATAGGCCTGGGTATACATCTCCTCGCAAGGAGTGGTGAATCCTTTGTAGGCTGTTCAAACATCTTCGGGCACTTCGGCTTATACCCGATCATCCTGGGTCCACACCTCCTTGGAGATGCTTGCTTAAGATGTCAAAGTATAAGTCTCCATGACCAAGATGACTTGAACACCGCAAGTCAAAGGAACATCGCACTTAAGCCGCAGTAAGATCTTCATTGACATATCTACATGTAGATTCCCATATGAAGTCTTACAGCTAGTCACTCCAATGAACTAGTTCCCTTAACTAGCATCCATGTTTATCTCCGGACATCCCAATGTCACCAGCCAGTGAGAATCAGCTGAATAAAGAATAACCCATGCTAGTCTCAACAGAATTGATAGTGTCCGTATTTATCAATTCATCGACTAGGGATATTTCCAACAATTCACATTTGCACATTTAGAGATAATCACTAGTTGTGATCCCATCACAAATTCTCTTATGTTGTGAATTGTATGGCGGACATTCAGTATATGAGTTTAAGATCCCAATCAAATACAAACATGTATACTCAAATAGTGAATTATCATTTATTAAAATAAATGTTTACAATCATAAGGCGATTGCCTTAGGACACTTCTCTTATATCTCTAACAGTACTTACCCTGGGGGGTCGAGAACCAAGTAAAAATCCCGAGTGCAATCTGTGTTGTTGTCTTTTTTCTTTCTATTTTATTTTCTGCTGTGCTACTAACGCTTTGATTAGAACGATCAAAAGTTTACGATTTACCGAAAATATTTTACGGTCGATATTCACCCCCCCTCTATCGACGGCACCGGTCCTACAATTGGTATCAGAGCCAGACCGCTCTTCACCGGACTAACCGCCGACGGAGCAACGACGCCAGGAGTTGAGGGGGAGCCCAGGGGTGAATCAGGTACATTTTATTTTAAAATGTCTGTTTTTAAATTCCATATTATATGTTTCACGTGCAGGGAGAGAGGACACTACAAAAATCAGTGTCCTACTCGTAAGAATCGTTCCTAACCGGCGGCAAAGGAGACACCAGCACCAGAAGTCCGGAGGAACAAAGATCACATCAGGTGTTTCAAGTGCGAAAAATACGGACACTACAAAAATAAGTGTCCGGCAAAGGTACGCAAAGTTTACATTCTGAAAACTTTTCGAATTCCTACACTGTCAAATGATAAATTAGGTAATTTTTCTTAAAAATTATATTTGCTGCATAGTAAAATTAATATTTTGCATGTCAAATTAGAAAATGTAGATATGACTAAAATATCAGCAATTAATTGTTTAATCCAGAAGGTCAATTCAGTAATTTCTCAAATATATTCTGAGAATTTTAATCTTGAATTCAAATTTGAAAATCTTAAGGATACACTGAATTCAAATTTGAAAATCTTAAGGATAATACTGAATTCAAATTTGAAAATCTTAAGGATAACTCTGAATTCAAATTTGAAAATCCTTTGGATAAATCTAAATTCAAATTTGAAATTCTTAAAAATATTTTTGAAGATAACTCTGAAATTAGTGAAGATATTTCTGAAGATATTTCTGAAATTAGGGAAGATATTTCTGAAGATAATCCTGAAATTATCGAAATTATCTCTGACGATAAAAATGATTTTGTTGAAAATATTTTTGAGCATAATAAAGATGAAATTCTATTAGATAGTAACTTAATTATAGATAATGTTGAAAATTATTACAAAACATTAACTAGTGGCACAAATTACTCCACCTATTTTGAGGATATTAAAGGATGTGATTTTGAGGAGGAGATGAAATTTTCTAAAATCAAGGCCATAGTCAATAAAAATCACAAAAATTCAAATAAACCTAAATTATTGGAAAAACTTGAAAAGATAAATAAGGAAGAAATAGTGGATGAGTCAGAAATTTTTGAAAATAATGAAAATTATGAACTTAAACCCACAACAATTAATTAGTCATTTCAACCTTGATTATTCAAATTAATTCTTAATTAATTTAATTAAATCCTAATTAATTCAAATTCAAATTAATTCTTAATTAATTCTTAATTAATTCAATTAAATCCTAATTACTTCAAATTCAAATTAATTCTTAATTAATTCAATTAACTCCTAATTAATTCAAATTCAAATTAATTCTTAATTAATTCAATTAAATCCTAATTAAATAATTCAAATTAATTCGTAATTAATTAAATTAAATCCTAATTAATTCAAATTCAAATTAACTCTTAATTAATTCAATTAAATCCTAAATAATTCAAATTCAAATTAATTCTTAATTAATTCAATTAAATCCTAATTAATTCAAATTCAAATTAATTCTTAATTAATTCAATTAAATCCTAATTAATTAATTCAAATTAATTCTTAATTAATTCAATTAAATCCTAAATAATTAATTCAAATTAATTCATAAGTAATTCAATTAAATCTTAATTAATTCAAATTCAAATTAATTCTTAATTAATTCAATTAAATCTTAATTAATTCAAGTTCAATTTAATTCTACATTAATTCAATTAAATCTTATTAATTCAAATTTTACTCAATTCCTAATTAATTCAATTAATTCTTAATTAATTTAATTTCAATTAATTCTTAAATAACTTAAACTCAAATTAAATAAAATCTTACTCAAACCGCAATAATTAATTTAATAAAATTAAATATGTCAAAGTGGGTTGTCATATTTGGGGGTTCACACGACATGTATCAAATCGGAAATTTGATACATCTTTAGAAACTTAATTAAATATTTTGACTTGGTTGACTCATGCATAACTGTCATGCAATGCATTTGCTATTTCTTTTCAATATATGTCATGTCATACATGTTTAATTTCATGCATGATTTAGAACGGTTATAGGAAAAGAATAGTTAAAACTTGAACAACCTAGTATTAGGTGGAGGTGAAGCCTTTTTGGTGGAACTAGCTGAAGCTACCGATCCAAAACCTAAACTAGTTAGACCAAAATCTTTTAAGGAGTAACTTGAAGATGAATTTTCTATAAAAGGTTTTGTCAAGGAAAGGGTTGATGATCCAATAAGGCTACGGCCAAAGAAGGCCTTGTGCCTCGCCAAGACCTGGAAGTCAATTACTGAAAATCAAATTCACTTTACTATTGTTAGATTTGAATCTAACACAAGTTTCAATTAAATCTTAGATTTAATAATAAATTAAGCAAAATAATTCAAGCATCTCGTAATACACCTATAAGGCAACCATGCTTGCTGTATTGAGACATCTAAAATGGGTGAGATGTTAAGGACTAATAAATTGAAAAATATTTTTCAAAACTATTTTTCAAAATTGTTAAAATATTTTTCTAAAAATATATTTTCAAAATAGTGCTTCAATATAATAATGTTTTTATGGAATTCATGCTTGTCTGATTGATTATATATTATATGTTTTCAATTATATCTTTTTAAAAATTGTTTGACTCACACAATTAGACACAAGCCTCCTAGGACAACACTAAAGGTCCTTAAGGCACTTAGATAGAGTCAAACGATGTCGGATACAGGTGGAGTGGTTTATTCTTTTAAAATGACTTTTAAAAATTGTCCTTCAAAAGTCACTATCTTTTAAAATGACTTTTAAAAATTGTCCTTGAAAAATCACTGACTTTTAAAATGGTTTTCGAAAACTGTGCTTTAAATACTATTACTTATGTTTTTTCGAAAACTATGGCTGATAAATTACCTTCATTTCAAAATATGTTTCGAAATACATTCTAAAATTATGACGATGTCTCATTTGATTTTGATAAACCCTAAAGACACAAAGGAAGATCCACTTCATTATCTACAAGGACTCCTAGGATGTGTCAAATTTAGGGGGAGTCTAAGTCAAAAAGAAAAATTTCTAACAAGTTTTTTTTGGAATTATTTATTTTGAAATTTATTAGATAATTCCTTTAATCTGAATCAAACCTTAAGACTCAGAGGAAGATTACTTGTGGTCAATAAACTTCCTAGGACTGGATCAAGTTTAGGGGGAGGTCAAATTAAAAGAATTATTGAATATTTCAAGGTGATATGTTTTCATGTACGATATTTTCAAAGCATTCTGAAAACATAAGTAATTTCCTTTCAAATACTATCATTTTAATAATTTTTCTCTAAAAATATTATTTTCAAAAATTTATCTTGTTTTAATCAATGTGAAATAATATTTTTCTTGAGTTTGAAAAATTTTCCAGGACACTTAGGAAAATGTCCTTGTAGCTAACAAGGTTTCCTAGGATTGTGTCAAACTGGAAAAGAAAACAAGTCAAGTAAAATATTATGTTTTAAAAAAAAAGTACTTATACTTATCAAAAAATTCATAATATTTTTCAAAAGTACTTATATTTTTCAAATTCATAATACTTTTCAAAAAGTACTTATATTTTTCAAAGCTCAAATATTATTCAAAAGTACTTGCATTGTTTTCAAAAACTCAATATATTTCAAAAGTACTTGCATTCTTGAAAAATCTTTTCTAAATTTTTCTAAGGAAAATTTTTCAGATCAAACATTTTCCTACAAATACAAAATATTTTTCAGAATTGCACAATATTTTTCAAAAATTAGATTTTTTGGAAATTTAAGTACATAATTTCACTATGCTTTCAAAATTTCTACTATGTATTTTGACAAAGAACCAAATGTTTCCATTGTTGGTGCAAGTATTTTTGGTTTTTTTTAGGTATGACAAAGGGGGAGAGATGCACCTTAAGTTAGAAATAATTTTTTTTCTCTTTCCAAAGGATCAAAAAAGCAAAATGTTTTTCAAAAAGGGGGGAGAGTGAAAGTTAGAAATTTTTTCCTATTTTTTCCTAGAGGATCAAAAATGGACTTTCGAAACTTAGATCATTTCTTTCATTTGATCCCAAGAATAAATTTAGCCCTTTCAACCAATCTAACTTAAGATATTGTCAAACATCAAAAAGGGGGAGATTGTTAGTGCAAGTTGCATCAGTGATGTCCTCCTCTAAGTGTTTTAATGTTTGACAATATACTTAAGTCGGTGATACATTGAACAAGAGAAGGGTGAGTCAAGAGAGGAGTAGCAAAGTGAAAGAAAGTCCTAGTAAACCTAGGAAATAAGTCCTGGTTCGAAGAATTGGGAACTAAGTCCTGATCATGGATTGGGTTCTAAGTCCTGGCAAAGGGTTGGGCACCGAAAACCTGACCGGAAGTTGGGCACGAAGTCCTGGTCGAGGACTGGGCAAGAAGACCTGGCCGAGGGTTGGGCACCGAAGACCTGGTTCGAGGAATTGGGCACGAAGACCTGGCCGAGGGTTGGACACCGAAGTCCTGGACTTAGGGTTTGGGCACGAAGTCTTGGTTCGAGGGACTGAGAAACTTAGCTGAGCGATGACTAAGTATAGAAGTAGAGACGGGTCGGGGTTCGGATGTCTCGGGATCCGAGAGTATCGAAGGCTAAGCAAAAGTCCACCCCGAAGGACTGGGTGGCAACCGTCTCCTGAATGGAGTAGGTGAAAGGCGCGTTCTCGGGGGTGGGAACGTGCGTCGGTTTGACGTAGGGTTTCATGGAAATCTGAAGTCAGAACCAAGTCCTTAAGATTAAGAATATGTGTAAATTTACTTTGTATTTGTGTATCTTGTAGGTACCAAGATTGGAAGACAAAGCAAGAAAAAAACTGGGCTGGAAGCCTTGAGGCCAGGTGACCCCATTGATAGGGGCGCCCAACAGCATCCAGGCGCCCCCATCAATAGGGGCGCCTAGGTCAAAGAACAAAAAAAGTAGTTCGGTGAAGAAAGCAAAACAGGCTTCCATTCAGGCGCCTGGGATGATACAGGCGCCCAAGTTGAATGCCGTATTTACTGTTTTGAGTCCGAAGCAGAGATAAGCTTTCATTCAGGAGCCTGGGAGGTCCAGGGTGCCCTGGTCAAAGGTTTTATCAGCTACGACGAGTTCGGCACAGAGATAAAGTTTGACCAAGTCCATAGGGGCGCCCCCATCATCACAGGCGCCCGAATGAAGCCTATAAAAGGGGCTTCGACCCCTCAGCTTCAGACACAACTTCCAAGATTGATTCTGAGCATTCTGACTGTCAACAAAGCACTAAAGATGAGGCTCTACGATGGGGAGGCTCCAGGAGGAAGTGCACGGCACTTCGTAGGTCCAGATCGGCCGAGTCTTCGACCATTTCATTTTGGTTTGCTTTAATTATTCTGCACTTAATTTTCTATATTTGTGATTATAATTATTGCACTGTAAGACGGGTTTCTTCGCCTCCGAAAAGTCCGGAAAGGAGACCAATAGTGGACGGGCGTTCACGTGCATAGGCCTTGGATGTACTGACCCTGGGGAGTTAAGAACCAAGTAAAAATCCTGAGTGCAATCTGTGTTGTTGTCTTTTATTCTTTCTATTTTATTTTCCATTATGCTACTAAGATTAGAACGATCGAAAGTTTACGATTTAAAGATTTTACGGTCGATATTCACCCCCTCCCCCTCCCCCTCCCCCCTATCGACGGCACCGGTCCTACAGTCTATATAAAAAGGGGTTCACCCCCTTGCGTCCAGACAACAATTCTTCCAACGAAAGCACTCAAGCGCTCAGTTCTATTTTCTCCGTGCTCAAGTTCCAAGCGCCAACAACTTTCCAGAACGACTACCTGCTGCTCCGATCTTCAATTCCTTTTCCGGTCGTTGGTATTTTGTTTAAGTGCTTAACTTCAATTTTGTATTCGTGCTTCAATTATTGTAACATTTTTTTGAAATATAGAATTACCCAATGTAAACAGTCAAGGACCGTGAACCTTGGAGTAGAAGTCGATCTAGACTCCGAACTAAGTAAAAGAAAGTGTGTTAGCATTTATTTAATTTTCCACTGCGTAATACTCTTTTAATATCCGTAATTTGTATCGATATTCAGCCCCCCCTCTATCGATCCTAAATGATCCCACAGCTCTAATAAGGCCCCTATGCCTCGCCACAACTTGGAATCCAATTATTGAAAGTCACTTTTAAGTTACTAATTGTTAAACATGAATCTAACTCAAGGTCAAACAATCTATAAAATTAAATTGAGAAAAATTATTCAAGCATCTCACAACACCCATAAGGCAACCATGCTTGTTTGTGCTACAACACTTAGAATGGGTGAAGTGATAAGGACTAATCAATTGATAAATATTTTCAAAATATTTTCAAAAATTCTTAGAATATTTTCTTAAAAATCTATTTTAAAAGTAGTGATTAAACATAATAATATTTTAATGAATTTCATGCATGATTGTGTGTACCTATAAATATATTTCAAAAATTATATATCTTTTCGAAAGTTGTTTGACCTGTACTTAGACACAAATCCTCAAGGTCAACACTAAAGTCCCTTAAGATACTTAGATAGAGTTCCTTGTAGATAACAAGTGTAAGATCATTGACGGTTGCTAGAGGGGGGTAAATAGTGTTGATGCTTGAATGGCTAGAGAGGGAGGGTGAATGTAGCCAAACACAAATTTCTCGCTCTTTTAAAAGGTTCTGCACTTCAAGGGTTAGCAGCAACAGCGGAAGCAATACAAAACAGAGAAACAAAGTTGCAGAAACTAAAATCCTAAACTAAGCACAAGCTCAAGACGCTAACAAAGAGGATTTATAAAGTTCGGGGATAACTTGCCCCTACTCCTTGGCATGCCCGTAAGGTGGGCGATCCCTTGATCGTCGGCAGATCAAGCCCCAAAAAATCCGGATAGAATGGAACCTCCTTCTCGGTGGAGTAATGATAACCATCATTTTGTTGATTATTTTCGGCTCTAAAATCCATGTTTGATCCACATTTTATATGCATAAGTTTGCAATTTTATTAGGTTTCATGTATTCCCTTCATTTTGGCTTTTAATTCTAATCTTTATATATTTGGGATATTTTTGGCACTAAATTTGAATATCATTTTGTAGGCTTCAATTGATCATGGACCTAGATCAAATCGGGTCAGACTTGAGTCAGCATTGGATCCAGATCAAAGGGGTCAAGCATCAGATTATTAGAAGCCGTCCATTCTAGAGAACGGCTAGATCTGAGCCATCGGTCAACTTCTGGTCAATCCGAGTTCAAGATAGAATCAATCATGACCATAGATCAAGATCTGAAAATTTCAGCCAAATCAGAAGTAATCTGACCGTTGGATCGAGCTCAAGATGTTCTAACCATCCATTCAAGAAAAAGGAAGATCTGGACCATCCACCACTGATCTGGTTAATCCGAGCTAGGGACAGGTAGATCAGAACCATTGATTAGGATCTGTGGAGTTTGGTTCAGATCTGAAGAGATCCGACCATTGGATGAAGCCAAATCGATCTCAGCCGTCCGTTGCTAATGAATTAATGATTGGAGCTGTGGGATCTGGCTGGGTTAGCTAACCCAACTGCTGGCTGGGTTGGTTGAACCAACTGTTGAGCTAGGCTGAGATTGAACCCAAGCTGGACTCAACTGGCTGGTTTGAACCCAACTGTTGGGCTGAGCTGTGAGCTCTGGCTAAAGCTGGATCGAACCCGAGCTGGACTGGACCCAAGCTGTGTCGAACCAAGAGGTTTGAACCCAACTGCTTTGGCTTGACTGGACTGAACTGCTGAGCCAAACCCGAGCTTGACCGAGCCCACGCGCAGCCGAGCCAAAGAAACAAAAGGGCACGCAGCAGCTAGGGCACGTATCCTCTCGGCACTTCATCTTCTCCACAGGCGAGAGCGATCGGGAAGAGGCGGTTGCAGGCGAGGGGTTCCCGTCTCAACCCATCTTCTCTACCTCCACCAAGGACCGGCTGGAGCTTCGATCGATCGCCGTTTGAGGGGTTCCCGACATCGATTCGATCAACTCCATCCGCCTTCCACTTCATCGCCGCCGACCACAGCTAGGTTTCAGGGGTTCCGAACCCTAGCTGGCGTTCTTCATCCACTCCTTCACAGCCACCGACCACAGCTAGGGCTCAGGGGTTCCGAGCCCTAGTCGACTCCACCGCCGGCGATCCCATTTTTCAGCAGTTTATTTCTTTCCAGCTATTTTCTTTCCAGTTTTTCGATCAAGTGGTAGCAGTTCAATTCGTTTCACAGCAATTCAATTCCTCTGCTTAATTTCCTTCCCAGCTTTCTTTCGGCAGAATTTGTTCACAGCAACTCAATTCCTGTTTTTCTTCTTCCGGCACTTCATTTCCAGCAGTTCTTCACAGCGCCAGTAGATTCCTTCATCAGATTAGATCCGGTAGCACATCTTCACAATTTCATCTTCACAGCAATTCAACTCTGGCAGATCCCCTACATAGTAATTAAATTCCTTTGCAGTTTCCTTCCGGCAGCAGCCCTTCATCAATTCCGGCAGCATTGTCATCAGAATGGGTTATTGGTTTAATGTGGTGTCTGTCATGTGTATGATTGTTGAATGTTTGTAGTTGATGGAATTTCCTCATTTCAAATTGCATGTACTTTTGCTATTTTGATTCATGTTCGCAAGTTGTTCGACAAAATGTTCCTATAGATAGATTTAATCTCATGTCTCTTGTTTTCCTTAATTCTTGCTTATCTTGTCTCTTTTAGTTGTTTTATGTTATGGTATTTCATTTACCTGCAATTAAGTTAGGTCAAATTAGATTTCTTTAATGCTGTAGGTTTTGCTCCATGTCTAGGTTTCATTGATGCTTTATTTCTTGAATGCTTCTTTCATATTATCCTTTCTTTGCTGCAATCGTAGTTAGGTTAAATTAGATTTCCTTATCTGCATTGTCTTTCCTTAATTAGAACTAGATTTCATACCTGCTTTGCTATATCTTTTTGTAGTCTTAATGCTCAAATTCAAACCCCAGTTTGATATCAAAAATCCAAAAGCAATAAGATTCAATCATGAGAATTATCATGTACCAACTACATTCGTTGGGAGACGACTCGAGTTACTCTATGCTACATTAGTTTAGAGGAATTCGGTACTTAAATTGTATTTGAAACCGTAACACGACTGAAGCGGCTATCAAATTTGGCGTCGTTGCCGGGGAGTGTAGTGGTGCTTGATAATTATATCCTTCGATTCTATTCTTGATTGTTTTATCTTTTGTATACGGTTGCTGCCATTTTGTTTGCTTTATGACAGGACTGCCAGTTCAAAATGTTTTCATCTACTTACCAGCAGCCATGTCAACAATTTCAACAGCAGAACCAATATTTTCAGCAGTCCCAATCAAATTTTCAACAACCAAGTTATCAATTTCAGCAAGGGCAGCCACAATATCAGCCTTTTCAACAATTTCAGCAACCCTATTCAGATTTGCAGCAGTACCAAACATTTAATCAGCCACCAACAGCAGTTTCAACCACAATTTCAGAATTTTCAGCAAGACGTCAATCCAAATTTTCAACAGCCTTATTCGAATTTTCAGCAAACAAATCAGTTTTTTCAGCCAAAATTTCAACCATGTCAGCAAGATTTCCAGTTTCAAGGTCAAAATTTTCAGCAAGACACTCAGAATTTTCAACCTCAAGCATTTCAACAATTCAATCAACAATGCCAGCCCCAATTTCAGAATTTTCAGAACAATAATTTCCAGCAACAACATCCTAATTATCAACCATTTCAGCAGTTTAATCAGCCCATTCAACCATTTGAGCAGCCCCAACAGTTCCAATTTCAGAATTCACAGCCTACGCATGGTCTTCAGCAGCCTTTTGCTACATTTCAAGACCAACAGGAGTTCTACACCAAGCTTCAAAACCTTGGAAGATGCCTTGAAAAATGGGTTGATCAAATGAATCAAACAGAAGCCGAAAGATCAGGACAATTATCTACTCAGGCTACTCGGGATTTTAAGGGGTATGATTGTGAACTAACTTGGAGGTTGATAGAAGAAGAAGAAGAAGTCATTAAAATCAGGAAACCTACAGCATGCATTCCTCCTGAAGTTCTTGTTCAAAATTCATTTCCAAATTTTTCAGCTCAAGAAGAGGATTCTGAAGCACTACAGGACCCTTCTCATTTTTATTTTGTGATGATAGTGTTATTAATGATCCTAATTTTTCTAATATTGTTGTTGCAGATATTACAGAAGAAGCATGCATAGGAGATGATTTCATTGGTGTAGGGGATTGCACAGAGCCCCAGGGACCACCAACATTGACAGATACATTAAAAAATTCAGAGGACAAGCCAGAAAGTGTAGGGACTTGCATGGTGGAAGCAAGAACCCAAGGATCACCTATTCCAGTTGAATGTCCACCAGAACTTGAGCCTGAGATGGAACCTGAACTTGACCAGGAGGGGACCACAGCTACATTTATTCTTGTAGAACCTCCAGGTATTCTTCAGCATGATCAGGTAAGTATTCCTCTTATGTCCTTGGAAAAATCAATGGAGGTACCTCAAAATGATTTTATTGTTTGTGATACCCTTATGGAGACATCTTTTGTAAAATTTGATTGTGAGAAATTCATAGAGGCACCTATTGTTGAATTTGTGGAATGTGAAGCATGTTTTGATACACCTCATGTAAATGCTGATTGTGAGAAATTCGTAGAGATGCCTAAAACTGATTGTGTTCATTGTGATGAATTTACTGACATATCTTCTGTAAAATTTGTTTGTGAAAAATCTGTAGAGGCACCTAAAATTGATTTTGTTCATTGTGGTGAATATTTGGACACACCTAGTGTTGAGATTGCTTGTTGTGAAGATATTCTTGATACATCTTTTATGGAAAATAATTGTGAAAATTGCATAGAGGTACCCAATGTTAATTTTATTGGTTGTGATGCATGTCTTGCTATATCTCATTTAGAAATTGATTGTGAAAATTCCATTACGATACCTAGTGTTGATGTTATTTGTTCTGATGAATTACTGGACACATCTTATGCAGAAATTAATTGTGAAAACTTCATTGAGGTGCCAAAAATTGATTTTTCTTGGATGTGATGCGTACCTCGATTCTTTTTATGTAGAGATTGATGATATTACACTTCTTTCTTGCTCTGCATGCTTGAGAGAGGTATTACATGGTTTTGCAGGGTCCCAAAGTCTTCTGGAGTGGGTGCTCCATCTGAACAGACTCCAACCTCCTGGAAGGACTTCCAAAAAGCATCAAGAGGGAGGAGTTGTTCTTATTTCGACTAGTAGCACCTCACCTCTTAAGTGGGTTCTGAACCTTAATCGTCTCCGACCACCGAAAGATGCTTGTGCGAAATTAATAAGGGGGAAATACGTGCACTACGAGGTTGATTACATGAGGATAGTTCTCCCAAAATGGATGCTACGTGCTCTCTACCCTACTTGAAGGGGAGTTTGTTCCTTTACTTTCCTTTTCTTGTTTTTCTTCATGTTTATACTTGCATGTTTGTTCGCTTTTATACTTTGCATTTATGTTTTGCTTCCGCATTCTGCATTTTGTTTGGTCTTGAATAAATCTTGTTTGACTTCTAGTTTTATCTCCCTACATGTTCCTTTATTATGCTTTGAGAATCATAAAAGATAGTTAAGTCTGATTATCGAGTTTTGGTTTCCTTGGTATGCTTGGGGACATTAATTACATTTAGTCAATTGTTGTGGTGATGGACTCTATCTTGTTGGATTAAGCATGACATTTTATTGATCACCTAGTGAGGATATTGTCATGCTTATCCTTAATCCTCTTATGTGTGATAGCATTTGTGATACTTGACACTCTAGAACTTGCTTTGATTCTTTTTGAAATTACATTAACATAAGCTTACATGAATATGATAGAGGCAACCTTTCTTGTTGAACTCTTAGTTTACCCTCTACCTTGCTATTGTTACTAGAGAGTGTTTCACCTATTACTTTCCTGTTTCATCGTCTTTCTCATTGTCGTTATATTCTCACTGTCATATCTTTGTTAGCTTATTCTTTCCTTAAGCATTCAATGAAAGCATGGGGTGATTGCATGATAAGTACATTTTTATTTCTTTATTATCAGCCTCTATTATTGCGAGTTTTAGGTGATTATTATGCTTTGCTACATTGCCCGAGACGGGCAAGTTTTAAGTGTGGGGGGGAGACAAGTGTGTATAGACGAATGCTTGTGTGAAAAAAAAAATCTCTCTTTGTGAAAAAGAAAAAAGAAAAAGAAAATCTCTCTATAAAAAAAAAGAAGAAAGAGAGATAGAAAAAATAATAAAGAAAAAAAAAGAAAAGTGAAAAAAAAAAAGAGAGAAAAGAATGAAAAAAAAATCTCCCTATGTAAAAAAAAAATTCCTCAAGCATTCGAGATTTTGTTAGTGATGAACAAAAAGGAATATTTTCTTGATGTGTACTCATTTGATATCTTTATTAGAGAATCTCAAGAGTGAAGTTGTTGATACATGCATGCATTTTTAGAAGTGTGTAAGTGGTTGTTGTGTATTGTATTGAGAATGTGCAAGGGGAATTTTGAGTGTTGGAGGTTTGATTGAGTTATTTATTTTGGCATATTGTTTGATTGTATACATCATGTTAATTACCCCAATGCTCTCATATTCTTTTTGATCTTCATTCATGCTCTCTATGATCTTCTTTATTATCTACCATTCTTGTTTTCTTGTAGCACTTGGTTTCATTATTATTCATTGAAAAGCCCTCTTGATTTGTGTACTTATGTTATAGTAGTGGAGAAGTAGAAGATAAGCAAGCATATGGTAGTGCAATGTCATGAATGTTTTGAGAGAACTCCTCTTCCATATTTATTATTTTTGTGAGCATCAGTGCACATATCCATCTTGTGAGGTTTTGTCATGCTTAGTTCATTCAAGTTGATGAAATTACCATGTTTTTGACTTATGTGAGATTTAGAACCATAAATACATGGATGCTTGAGACTTGATGATCCTAAGTAACTTTTTTTTATTATTTCTTAAAATATTGATAGGGGATGTAATGTTTGGGAGATATATTATTTTCTTTTAGTTTTGTTTACTTGCCCGAGACGTGCAAGAATAAGTGTGGGGGAGTTTGATAACCATCATTTTGTTAATTATTTTCGGCTCTAAAATCCATGTTTGATCCACATTTTATATGCTTAAGTTTGTAATTTTATTAGGTTTCATGTATTCCCTTCATTTTGGCTTTTAATTCTAATCTTTATATATTTGGGATATTTTTGGCACTAAATTTGAATATCATTTTGTAGGCTTCAATTGATCATGGACCTAGATCAAATCGGGTCAGACTTGAGTCAGCATTGGATCCAGATCAAAGGGGTCAAGCATCAGATTATTAGAAGCCGTCCATTCTATAGAACGGCTAGATCTGAGCCATCGGTCAACTTCTGGTCAATCTGAGTTCAAGATAGAATCAATCATGACCATAGATCAAGATCTGAAAATTTCAGCCAAATCAGAAGTAATCTGACCGTTGGATCGAGCTCAAGATGTTCAAACCATCCATTCAAGAAAAAGGAAGATCTGGACCATCCACCACTGATCTGTTTAATCCGAGCTGGGGACAGGTAGATCAGAACCATTGATTAGGATCTGTGGAGTTTGGTTCAGATCTGAAGAGATCCAACCGTTGGATGAAGCCAAATCGATCTCAGTCGTCCATTGCTAATGAATTAAAGATTGGTGCTGTGGGATCTGGCTGGGTTAGCTGACCCAACTGCTGGCTGGGTTGGTTGAACCAACTATTGAGCTGGGCTGAGATTGAACCCATGCTGGACTCAACTGGCTGGTTTGAACCCAACTGTTGGGCTGAGCTGTGAGCTCTGGCTAAAGCTGGATCGAACCCGAGCTGGACTGGACCCAAGCTGTGTCGAACCAAGAGGTTTGAACCCAACTGCTTTGGCTTGACTGGACTGAACCGCTGAGCCAAACCCGAGCTTGACCGAGCCCACGTGCAACCGAGCCAAAGAAACAAAAGGGGCACGCAGCAGCTAGGGCACGTATCCTCTCGGCACTTCATCTTCTCCACAAGCGAGAGCGATCGGGAAGAGGCGGTTGCAGGCGAGGGGTTCCCGTCTCAACCCATCTTCTCTACCTCCACCAAGGGTCGGCCGGAGCTTCGATCGATCACCGTTTGAGGGGTTCCCGACATCGATTCGATCAACTCCATCCGCCTTCCACTTCATCGCCGCCGACCACAGCTAGGTTTCAGGGGTTCCGAACCCTAGCTGGCGTTCTTCATCCACTCCTTCATAGCCACCGACCACAGCTAGGGCTTAGGGGTTCCGAGCCCTAGTCGACTCCACCGCTGGCGATCCCATTTTTCAGCAGTTTATTTCTTTCCAGCTATTTTCTTTCCAGTTTTTCGATCAAGTGGTAGCAGTTCAATTCGTTTCACAGCAATTCAATTCCTCTGCTTAATTTCCTTCCCAGCTTTCTTTCGGCAGAATTTGTTCACAGCAACTCAATTCCTGTTTTTCTTCTTCCGGCACTTCATTTCCAGCAGTTCTTCACAGCGCCAGCAGATTCCTTCATCAGATTAGATCCGGCAGCACATCTTCACAATTTCATCTTCACAGCAATTCAACTCCGGCAGATCCCCTACATAGCAATTAAATTCCTTTGCAGTTTCCTTCCGGCAGCAGCCCTTCATCAATTCCGGCAGCATTGTCATCAGAATGGGTTATTGGTTTAATGTGGTTGACTGTCATGTGTATGATTGTTGAATGTTTGTAGTTGATGGAATTTCCTCATTTCAAATTGCATGTACTTTTGCTATTTTGATTCATGTTCGCAAGTTGTTCGACAAAATGTTCCTATAGATAGATTTAATCTCATGTCTCTTGTTTTCCTTAATTCTTGCTTATCTTGTCTCTTTTAGTTGTTTTATGTTATGGTATTTCATTTACCTGCAATTAAGTTAGGTCAAATTAGATTTCTTTAATGCTGTAGGTTTTGCTCCATGTCTAGGTTTCATTGATGCTTTATTTCTTGAATGCTTCTTTCATATTGTCCTTTCTTTGCTGCAATCGTAGTTAGGTTAAATTAGATTTCCTTATCTGCATTGTCTTTCCTTAATTAGAACTATATTTCATACCTGCTTTGCTATGTCTTTTCGTAGTCTTAATGCTCAAATTCAAACCCCAGTTTGATATCAAAAATCCAAAAGCAATAAGATTCAATCATGAGAATTATCATATACCAACTACATTCGTTGGGAGACGACTCGAGTTACTCTATGCTACATTAGTTTAGAGGAATTCGGTACTTAAATTGTATTTGAAACCGTAACACGACTGAAGCGGCTATCAAGTAACCTCTCCACATCGTTTCAATCAGAATGAAAAAAATAAGTACAGAGAAACACGAGAAGGCTTACAGAGCACTTAGAACAAAAGGAACACAAGAGAACTCTCCACCGAGCTCCACTCAGCACAGATCTCACGCAAGAACTCCCTGCTCTTTGTGTCTTCTTGCTGATGGACTCGCCAAGCTCTCTGCCTCTTCCAAGTGCTCAAGAGTATGATCAAAGTTGTCGCTCAAGTGATTCACAGTTGCTTGCTCAAAGAGATGGATCAAAAGTTCTCCAAAATTGTTTCTGAGACTTCTTCGCCACCAAGCTCTTAAGCCTCTGTCCACTGATCGCCAGGTCACAGCCACCCTTCTGCAGCTCCCAGCTGCTCAACTGCAACTGCCCAGCTACCCTGACCTCTCCTGGACTCAGCCGAGCCCCCCTCAGCCGAGCCCCAGTCAGCATCTCAGTGGCGCAGTCGTCCGTTGAAACCTGAGAAGGAAAACTGCCAAACCTGATGTAGCAAAAGACTCCAGTTGACCCTCCTTGGATGATCCCTTAGTTATCTGCACACTTAGCAAATGATTAGCACACCAAATCAACAAAAGATCAAGTATTAGAAGAATCAGAGCAGAGAACAGTAGGCAATCAGAACGCAATCAGACGTCTGACAGTGGATTTGAATTAAAGTTGTCAGCTATTGATCGGTCACCGGACCGATCAGAGTGAACCCTGATCGGTCACCAGACCGATCAGGATAGGCTCAGTCCAATCAGGCTCCAGCCTGATCGGTCCCCAATGAGAAACCCGAAATCGTGACTTTCTAGTGATCGATCACCAGATCGATCTCAAGTCGTGGATCGGTCACCAGACCGATCCACCCCTTCGTTGAGGATTTTTTCAGCTTCGTAGGCCAACCCTCCTAATCGGTCACCGGACCGATCAGAGTGGGTCCTGATCAGTCTGGTGACCGATCAGGCCACTCTCCGACCGGACCGATCAGAGTGGGACCGATCAGCTCGCGACAATTGATCGTTCACCAGAACGATCTGAAGGTCTCCCTAATCGGTCACCAGACCGATCAGGAGCCGAACAAAAAAGCTTCTGTTCTCTCCCTGATCGGTCACCAGACCGATCAGGAGCCGAACAGAAGACAACCAAAGTCTCTGTATGCTCCCTGATCGGTCACCAGACCGATCAGACATCACTGGATCGGTCACCAGACCGATCCACGAAGGAAGTTCGTGCCAACTTCCCTGATCGGTCACCAGACCGATCCAACCAAGGTCAATACCACTCTAAGTCAAGAGAACGGGCCTCCTAGCCTTCTCTGACTCGTGCTCAGTCCCCCGGACCAAGACTCCGTGCCCAACTTCACTCACCGGGACTTCATTCAACCTAGCTTCCCAAGCTAGGACCTGACTTCACTCACCAGGATTTCAGTCAACCTAGCTTCCCAAGCCAGGGTTTCATCCAACCTAGCTTCCCAAGCTAGGACCTGGCTTCCCAAGCCAGGGTTTCATCCAACCTAGCTTCTCAAGCTAGGACCTGGCTTCCCAAGCCAGGGTTTCATTCAACCTAGCTTCCAAAGCTAGGACCTGGCTTCCCAAGCCAGGGTTTCATCCAACCTAGCTTCTCAAGCTAGGACCTGGCTTCCCAAGCCAGGGTTTCATTCAACCTAGCTTCCCAAGCTAGGACCTGACTTCACTCACCAGGATTTCATCCAACCTAGCTTCCCAAGCTAGGACCTGGCTTTCCAAGCCAGGGTTTCATCCAACCTAGCTTCCCAAGCTATGACCTGGCTTCACTCACCAGGATTTCATCTACCCGGCCTCACTCACCGGGAGTCGTACCCAGTCCCCGACCAGGACTTAAACCAGACTCATCTTATTAACTTAAACTAAAATCGGTGTCAACACCAAAACAACAATCAGGATCAGACTGCATCAACAAATAACACTTTTCGATTCTTCTACCTATGTTGTTAGTTGCGCAAGCGGAAATACAATAAAAACTAAACTAACAACTACACAATGCTAACACCACCTGTTTACGTGGTTCGGAGATGAAGACTCCTACTCCACGACAGTCCGTGAGGTGGACGATCCCTTGATCCCTCGGCGGATCACTCCCCGGATGCCCTCCGGCTAGCTCGCGTAGCTCCTTGTGGGTGGAGAAACCTCGCCACAACCTTGAGTACACCTCTGAGCACCTTAGACTACTAATGAGCTCTAACCAAGCTCATTTCGTCAAAGCTCCCAGCCCAAACCGAGTTCTCATTAAATAGAACTCAAGCTGGAAAACCCACTGGCAGTCGACTACTCCCAGGGCAGTCGACTGCCCCCACCCAGATTTGACTGTTGACAGCCCCAACGTTCGAATTCTGGCTACCACTAGTCGACTACTCCCAAAGCAGTCGACTGGTCCAGGGTCAAATACACACTGTGAGTTTTGGCAGTTGATTGGACAATCCCCAGTCGACTGCCTAGCTTACAACAGCACTCCTACTCACTCCATTGACCCCTCCTCCACACGTGCCTTCAGGTACACTCCCTTGGCTTGCCCCTTGAAGTCTTCTTCCACCTGCTATCGTCCCTCGGATGCGCCCACAAGCCTTCCCTTGGCTTTCCTCCATGCCACCCTTCACGTGTGCCCTTGAAGTCCACTTCCCGGCTTGCCCTTGGAGTCCTCCTCCCTCGGCTCTTGTCCCTTCATGACTTGTTGACTCTTCACTAGCAGCCTTGACTATTGCCTTCGTGCCCTCTTCATCTTTGGCCCTCGTCCCTCGGATGCACACAAGCCTCCAGCTTGTCTCCATGTCATCCTTCACGTATGCCTCAAAGTCCGCGACCCTCGTCTCATCATCCCTGTTATGCCAAGGTCCCTCGGGTGCATACAAGCCTCTAACTTGTCTCCAGGCAACCCTTCACCATACCGAAGTCATCCAGCCAAGTCAATATGTGTAAACCTGCAATCCTGCACACTCAATTACACATATTAGATCACATGGGAAAATCTAACTTAAACTCTTTGCCCAAACATCAAATCTCATGGTCACTCCGGACCATAGATTGCTTTAACAATCTCCCCCTTTTTGATGTTTGGTAAATACGTTTAAATTAGGGAAAACAAATAGTAATAAGTAGCAAAAACAATGTTAAACAAACAACTGGACTTACGTTGCCAAGACTCCATCTTGGACTTACACCGCCAATGCATATGTAAATGCAAACAATCATGAATCTTATCCCAAGGCATCCCACACCTAACCCTCCAAGTTAGGACTTTTCCAAAAACGGGCTTTTTAAAGCTTCTCCAAAGCTCCTCTACATTGGACTTACAAAGGTTTTTTAAGAACCTCTCCAAGGATCCCCTTACGCCAAGAATGAAGCAACCATTCTCCCCCTTCTTCTAAGCTCTCCCTAAACCTAGGGTTTCTTGCAAAGGTGTATTTGGTTTCCCAAATTAAACCCAACACTTCTCCCCCTTTGCCTAAAATCAAAAAGACCCCAACAATATCCCAATTATTGGTTCTTTTAATCCCCAATGATCCTAAACATAGTGTACTAGCCCCCTATACACTTGTTTTACACCATTTGGACACCTTTCCAACTGCTGATACAAAAATCAGCCCTGACCAGTCGACTGCCCCCCAGGGCAGTCGACTGATACACTGAAAATCAGCTTTTCTAGTCAAATTCAGAAATACGCCAGAAATTCCACAAATCTCTAAAAACTCTCAAATTTTGTGGAGAAGTTTGTGATACCCATACCTACTTGGGAAAAATACATTCAACCATATATCTATCACCATTCCCAAGTTTGACACAAAACCCAAAATTTCCTATGAAAATTAAGGCAAACAAGAGGCAACCTCCCCCTTTACCTATGTCTTCTCCCAATTTTCAATTTGCCAAGGTTAAGTTCTACCCAACTTAACACCCTAACCGTAAGTTAAGTTATACCCCAACTTAACATTATAACCTTTCCTTTTGTCAAGTCACTCCTAATTCAACAACCCAAGTTTTCTACCCTAGAACCCTCTAGAAAATCCTAGAAAACCTAGAAAAAATCTAAAAATTTACAAACACATTTGCTAGGATATACCCTATCCTAGAAAAATATGATTTCATGAAGATTATCAAATGTGCTTGACTTTTGGTACATCCTCTAAATTCCTCAAAAATGGTCATTTGTATCAACTTTAAAATCTATCTCTAATTTCATGTGTTTGTCAAAGCTAACCATTATAATTTGACACATGTAATTGTCTTCAATTCTCCCCTTTTTCTTAGGTATTCTTAATATGATCAAATCCTCTTCTTATCATTTCTTAACCTTTGATACATACGCACCTATCACCCTTTCTCGAATTCCATGATATCCATATAGCCTCATTTCATACAATCACCATTAAATCATGAGGCAAACTTTTATTCAAGAAGCATTAACAAGGATGTTAATTTTAAGGTCATATTCTATCATCCTAGATGCCTTTTCTATCTAATCCTGCGGATCAGTCGACTGCCCCTGGGGCAGTCGACTACCAAAACTCACAGAATATTTTCTGGGTAATATCAGTCGACTGCCGCCCAGGGCAGTCGACTGATACCTGAATTTCAGGTTTTCAGTCTAACTTCAGAAATGTCTAATTAATTCCACAAATCTCCAAAAAATCTGAAATTTCGTGGAGAGATTTGTGGAGCCTATGTCTACTTGGGAAAAATATGTTTCCAAACAAATGTACTCCAAATCCCAAGATTGACACGAAACTCAACTCTTCCTAAATTGTATCATTCAAACTTCTCCAAAAGTCCTAATTGTGACTTCTCCTCAATGTATCTTCTTATACTTGATCATAATTCATTTCTATCACTGAATTATATGGTATTCACACATTAAAATCTAATTTTATCCAATATAATCGTATTTTCACCTTTTTCTTCATAATTCTCCTTTTAATGTGCCAATTCTCTAGGATTAAGACTTACCCTAGTCTTCCAATCCTTTTGGCACATTTCCTAGTCCACCTAGACTTTCTAGAGAACCCATCTCTTGAGATCCATTTATCATGGACCCCAAAGGCTCCTAGAGCTCCCCCTTGAGCTCTTACCCTAGACACCTCCCTAGGTGACTCAATACACACTAGGCCACACCGGTGTGCCCTCGGTGATTCTTGGTCTACAAAATGAACCCTCTTAACCTTAGACACTTTGTCTTTGGTTAAGTCATTTTCTTTCCCTTTGAATAGCACCCCCTTGTCATTTTTGGACTTCTCCTTTTTGCCATAATTATATGCTTCCCTAGCATATTTTTTTTCCTTGGCATTGGAGACTTTAGACCGGTATCCCAACCCCGATCTATCATAGTTGGGTTTCAAACTACCCAACACCAAATCTAAGCCCTTAGATCCAATCGTGAATCCTTCTAGGGTCTTTTCTAATGTATCAAGCCTTGTTCTCAAGGCTTGATTTTCCTTTTCTAGACTCTTAACCCTAGAGTCCACATGTCCACTTTGGACATTCCTAGACCTACCCACCTTCCTAGGCATATGTCTCCCCTTCTTGGGATTTATGCCTTCATCCTTAGGTACAAAGGTCTTAGGTCTACCATGATGCATGCTTTTCCTAGGGTTTTGATCTACCTTGTTAACCCTATACCTATCATTATATTTAAAACCAAAATTATGCACAAGCAAGCATTTTTCATGGTTTCTAGCATACATGGATGAATGATTGACACTATTTTTAACATGCATGGAGGAACTTAAATTTGAATGGCATTTTAATTTAAAGTTTGGGATTACCTCCCTTACCCTTGAAGTTCCTCCTTGTTGTAATCTTCTTTTCTTTCTCTCCTCCTTCTCCCATCTTCTCAATTTCTCCATCTTCTTTAGTTCTCCTTTCCTTAGACACTTTGTGTGATGATGCCCAAGCTCTCCACATGTGAAGCATCTAATTCTCTTCCTTTTAGCTTGGGCTTCTTCATCCCTACACCCCATGTTAGATTTAGAAGGAATTGAAATTGGTTTAGGGGTTACCTCCTTTTTCTTACCCTTTGGGCACTTATCTTTGTAGTGTCCCTTTTCGTTGCAACCAAAGCATATAATATGGTCTTTGGTTCTTGATTTGGTGGAGGTAGGATCTTTTCTTTGCTCTTGTATTGATGAGGGTCTCTCCTCCCCCTCAATTTTTGAACTTAACACCTCCTCTTCTTCTCTTGATGAGGTGGTGACCTCTTCTATCTAATTCTCACTTGAAGATGTAGATGATTCAATTCTCACCTCTTCTTGAATATGGAGCTTACTTCATTGGATTCTTCTATTAGTTGAGCTTGGATGGTGTTCTTATGAAAATCTTCTATCTTGTTCCACAATTCATGTGCATTTTCATATGCCCCTACACTACTCAAGACATTGTTAGGCAAAATATTAATCGATACATCAATTACCTTCTTATTTGCCCTCGATTGATTTTGTTGCTCTTGATTCCAATATCTAGGCCTAAGCTTCTTCCCGTGCTTATCCTTTGGAATTTCAAATGGTTCTTCAAGAGCAATCCTAAGGTCCCACTTCATTCCGAACCATGTTTCTATCCTTGTCTTCTAATATTCGAAATCTTCATGGTCGTAGGGGGGTGGAGTGTAGATGTCGTCTCCTAGCTTATTTTCCATTGTTTTCTCCTCTAGCTTTCTTTGCTCCCTTGGCGGTTATTCCAATCAAGAGCGGCCCTTGCTCTGATACCACTTGTAAGATCGTTGACGGTTGCTAGAGGGGGGTGAATAGCACTTTTAGATTCTTCTACCTACGTTGTTAGTTGCGCAAGTGGAAATACAATAAAAACTAAACTAACAACTACACAATGCTAATACCACCTGTTTACGTGGTTCGGAGATGAAGACTCCTACTCCACGACAGTTCGTGAAGTGGACGATCCCTTGATCCTGTTGAGATAATCTGTGGTCCGGAGTGACCAAGTGTTTTGATGTTTGGGCAAAGGGTTTAAGTTAAGTTTACCCTTGTTATCTCATATGTGTATGTTGAGTGTGTAGGATGTATAGGTTACACATATGGACTTGACTGGACGGCCTCAGTACGGTGAAGGGCAGCATGGAGGCAAGCTAGAGGCTTGTGTGTGCATCCGAGGGACCTTGGAGAGCAGGGACGATGAGCTGATGGGCACAGACTTCGAGGCATGCATGAAGGATGGCATAGAGGCAAGCTAAAGGCTTGCATGCATCCGAGGGATGGGAGTCGAAGATGAAGAGGGTGCGAAGGCAATAGTCGAGGCTGTAGATGAGGAGTCAGTCGAGTCGTGGGGGTACAAATGTTGTGTGATTGTACTCGGGAAGGGTTCAGCTGGGGACCAGTCGACTGCTCTGGGAGCAGTCGACTGGTAGGTGGCTAGTGAATTGGCTGAGAATTCGAACGTTGGGGTGCAACGGTCGAATTCCAGTAGCACCAGGGCAGTCGACTGGTGGCGAGGGTTTCAGCCCGAGTCTTATTTAAAGCGGACTTCGTGGTGGCTGAGATTCTTGACGAAACTCGCTTGGGTAAAGTGAGTTAGTAGTCTCTTGTGCTCAGATAGCGTCTGAAGTGTTGTGGCGAGGTTTCTCCACCCACAAGGAGCAACAGAGTTAGCCGGAGGTTATCTGGGGCATGATCCACCGATGAATTCTTGGATTAGTCACCCGTCCGGGGTGGATACCATGTAAATCTTCCGTGTTAGCATTGGTTAGTATTTATTTGATTATTTTCTATTGTATATTCCGCTGCGCTAACATTCTTGTAGAGAAAACGACGAAGAATTGCTATTCACCCCCCCCCTCTAGCAATGCTTTTTGATCTATCAATTGGTATCAGAGTGAAGGACCGCTCTTGATCGGACTAATCACCGAGGGAGCACACGCTAGAGGAAGAGGAACCATGGAAGACAAACTTGGGGAAGATATAAACTCACCACCACCATACGAGCACGATGATTTTGATTATTGGAAAGTTAGAATGAAGATGTGGCTCGGCATGGATTGGGAGTGCGTAATGGTGCTAGAAGAGTCATTCGAGACCCCTAAGGACAAGCATGGGAAGAAGCTCCGACCTAGGTATTGGACCAAAGAGCAACAAGAACAATTTCGGGCCAATAAGAAGGTAATTAGTACTTTGAAAAATATTTTGCCTAATAAATTTTGAGTGATGTAGGGGAATACCAAAATGCATATGAATTATGGGATAAGTTAAAAAGATATCATGAGAACCCTACATCAATTCAAAGAGTTGAAGAGCCCGAAGAAGTAAGGTCAATAGTCCAAGAAGACCAAGAGGAGGAAGAAATGTACACATCCTCAAGTGAAGGAAAAGAAGGAAGTGAGAGGTCATCCACCTCATCTAGAGAAGAGGAGGAGGTCACCACCTCAAGGATTGAAGGAGAGGATAGACCCTCATCTACACAAGAACAAGAGGAGGCCTCCACATCATCCAAGGTTGAAGAGGAAGTCAACCTAGCCTCTACCTCCACCAAAGCCAAGACCATGGACCATATTACATGTTTTGGTTGAAACGAAAAGGGGCACTACAAGGATAAGTGCCCAAAAGGTAAAATGGAGGTAAAATTTAAACCAAGTTCAATTCTTTTTAAATCTAATATGAGGTGCAGGAATGGAGAATCCCAAGAGAAGAGGAGGAGGATTCGATGCTTCATGTGTGGTGAGCTAGGGCACTACCACACCAAGTGTCCAAGGAAGAAAGAGCTCAAGAAAATGGGACACTTGAGGAGATGGGAGAAAGAAGAAAGGAGGAAGCAAAGATCACAACAAGAAGGAACTACAAGGGTAAGGGAGGTAATTCCTAACCCTAGGTTAAAAAGTAATTCAATTTTAAGTTCCTCCTTGCATTTTAAAAATCATGTTAATTATCCATCCATGCATGCTAGTTTTAATGAAAAATGCTTAATGGTGCATAATTTTGGTTTTAAATATAATGATAGGACTAGGATTAACAAGATAGATCAAGACCCTAGGAAAGGCATGCATCATGATCAACCCAAGACCTCTAGACCTAAGGATCATGGCACTAATCCCAAAAAGGGAAGGAATGTGCCTAGGAAAATGGGTAGTTCTAGGAATGTCCAAAGTGGACATATGGACTCTAAGGTTAAAGGTCTAAAAAGGGGAAATCAAGCCTTGAGGGCAAGGCTTGACACATTAGAAAAGACCCTAGAAAGATTCACGGTTGGATCTAAGGGCTTAGACATGGTGTTGGGTAGCTTAAAACCCAACTATGATAGATTGGGTTTGGGATACCGATCTAAGGCCTCCAAGGCCAACAAACAGAAGTATGCTGGGAAAGCATACAATTATGGCAAGGAGGGAAAGTCCAAGGATGACAAGGGAGTGTCATCCAAAGGGAAAAAGAATGATTTAACCAAAGACAAGGTGTCTAGGGTTAAGAGGGTTCATTTTGTAGGCCAAGAATCACCGGAGGCTCACCGGTATAGTCTAGTATGGGTTAAGTCACCTAGGGAGGTGGCTAAGGCTCAGAGCTCAAGAGGGAGCTCTAGGAGCCTTTGGGGTCCATGGTAAATGGATCTCAAGAATTTCTCTCCTAGGAAATTAGGTAAAATGTGCCAAAAAGAGTTGGAAGAATTGGGTAAGTCTTAATCCTAGGTTTTGGCACATTAAAAGGAAATTTAGGGAGACAAATGTGAAAATATGGTTATATTGGGTAAAATTAGGTTTCAATATGGGAATACCACATAATTCCATGATAGAAATTAATTGTGATCAAGCATTGGAAGATACATCAAGGAAAAACCACAATTACAACTTTTGGATTGAGTTTAAATGATACATTTTAGAGAAAGTTGAGTTTCGTGCCAATCTTGGGATCCGGAGTACATTTGTTTGGAAAAGAATTTCTCCCAAGTAGACATTGGCCCCGCAAATCTCCCCACGAAATTTCATAATTTTTGGAGATTTGTATAATTATCTAGGCATTTCTGAAATTAGGCCGAAAACTTGAAAATCAGGTATCAGTCGACTACCCTGGGGGGCAGTCGACTGATCCGAGTGAATTTTCAGCCCAGAAGCTTTCTGTAAATTTTTGCAGTTGACTGCCATTTGGACAGTCGAATGATCAGGAGGGTGTAAAGGAAAATGACTTTTGAATGATAGAATGTGATGTCTAAATCAAGATCCTTGATTATACTCCTTAAACAAAGGTTTGCCTCATGAGTTAAAGGTGATTATGTGAAGTGAGGTCATATGGAAAATTAAGGAAGAATGATAAGTATATGAATCTAAGGTTAAGAGGTAATTAGGGGGAGGTTTGTATACTTAAACCAAAGAGAAGAATTTAGAATAATTCCTTGTGTAAATTGATGATGGTTAGAATTGACAAACACAAGGAATCATGATTTGAGGTCAAAATTGATACAAAGTATCCATTCTTGTGAAAATTAGAGAATTGTACCAAAGTCAAGCACATTTGATACATTTCATAAAACCATATTTTTCTAGGATAGGGCATATCCTAGCAAATGTACTTACAAACCTTTTAGAGTGTTTAAGGTTGTGTTGAATTCTTGTTGGCACTAGGGATAAGGTTGCTTGGGGGCAATCCTTTAATGGTGTCCAAGGAAGAAGAACTTGGTGTTAGGTTGGGTAGAACCTAGTTTGAGTCTATGGTGTTAAGTTGGGTAGAACTTCACCTAGGAAAATTAAAAATTGGGAGAAGGCATAGGTTAAAGGGGGAGATTGCCTCCTTGTTTGCCTTGATTTTCATAGAAAATTTTGGTTTTGGCACATTGGAAATGTGTTTCATGCATAGAAATGTGACATTGGGGTTATAAAACATGAAAATTGGTTTTTGATGTATAAATGCCATGTAAAACAATGCTAGGTATGCATTGTGAGTTGGCATGGGCAAAGACATCAAGTAAAGACCAAAATTAGGACTTTAGGTAAAGGGGTTGATTGAAAATTTTGTCTAGTTTTGGGTTTTGTGTCAAACTTGGGAACCATGATAGATATATTATGGAATGTATTTTTCCCTAACTAGGTATGGGTACCACAAAGTTCTCCACGAAATTTGGAAATTTTTGGAGAATTGTGAAATTTCTGGCGCATTTCTGAAATTGGCCAGAAAACTGAATTTCAGAGTATCAGTCCACTGCCAACAAGGGCAGTCAACTGGTCAGGGCTGGTGTGGGTATCCAGCAGCTGACTTAGGTTCAAATAATGGAAAACAAGTGTATGGGAGGCTCGTACACATTGTTTATGATCATTAGGAATTCAAAGAACCAATAATTGGGATATTGTTGGGTTTTTTTATGTTAGGCAAAGAGGGAGAAGTTTGGGTTTAAGTTGGGAAACCAAACATACCTTTGCTAGAAACCCTAGGTTTAGAGGGAGCTGAGTTTAAGGGGGAGCATGATTCCTCCATTCTTGGCGTAAGGGGAACCTTGAAGAGGTTCTTAAAAAGCCTTTGTAAGTCCAATGTAGGGGGAGCTTTGGAAAAGCTTTAAAAAACCCATTTTGGTGAAAAGTCCTAGCTTGGAGGGCTAGGTGTGAAAAGTCCTAACTTGGAGGGTTAGGTGTGCAAAAGTCCTGGCTTGGAGGGCTAGGTGTGAAAAATCCTAACTTGGAAGGTTAGGTGTAGGATGCCTTGGGATAGGATCCAGTTTTGCATTGCATATGCATTTATTTAGCATTATTTTTGCTATTGACTACTGTCTTGCTTTCCCTAACTTAAATGTATTGCCAAACATCAAAAAGGGAGAGATTGTTGAGGCAATCTGTAGTCTGGAGTGACCAAGTGTTTTGATGTTTGGGCAAAGGGTTTAAGTTAGGTTTACCCTTGTTATCTCATATGTGTATGTTGAGTTTGCAGGAGGTACAGGTTACACATATGGACTTGACTGGACGGCCTCAGTACGGTGAAGGGTGGTATGGAGGCAAGTTGGAGGCTTGCGTGCGTATCCGAGGGACCTTGGAGAGCAGGGACGATGAACTGATAGGCGCGGACTTCGAGACATGCGTGAAGGATGGCATAAAGGCAAGCTGGAGGCTTGCGTGCATCCGAGGGACGGGAGCCGAAGATGAAGAGGGCGCAAAGGCAATAGTCGAGGTTGCGGATGAGGAGTCAGTCGAGTCGTGAGGATACGAGTGTTGTGTGATTGTACTCGGGAAGGGTTCAGCTGGGGACCAGTCGACTGCTCTGGGAGCAGTCAACTGGTAGGTGGTTGGTGAGTTGGCTGAGAATTCGAACGTTGGGGTGCAACGGTCGAATTCCAGTGGCACCAATCGACTGCCCTTGGCGAGGGTTTCAGCCCGAGTCTTATTTAAAGCGGACTTCGTGGTGGCTGAGATTCTTGACGAAACTCGCTTGGGTAAAGTGAGTTAGTAGTCTCTTGTGCTCAGATAGCGTCCGAAGTATTGTGGCGAGGTTTCTCCACCCACAAGGAGCGACAGAGTTAGCCGAAGGTTATCCGGTGCGTGATCCACCGATAAATTCTTGGATTAGTCACCCGTCCAGGGTGGATACCAAGTAAATCTTCCGTGTTAACATTGGTTAGTATTTGTTTGATTGTTTTCTATTGTATATTCCGTTCCGCTAACATTCTTGTAGAGAAAACGACAAAGAATTACTATTCACACACCCCCCTCTAGCAACGCTTTTCGATCTATCAGATCCTTCGGCAGATCACTCCCCGGATGCCCTCTGGCAAGCTCACGTAGCTCCTTGTGGGTGGAGAAACCTCGCCACAACCTTGAGTACACCTCTGAGCACCTTAGACTACTAATGAGCTCTAACCAAGCTCATTTCGTCAAAGCTCCCAACCCAAACCGAGTTCTCTTTAAATAGAACTCAAGCTGGAAAACCCGCTGACAGTCGATTGCTCCCAGGGTAGTCAACTGCCCCCACCCATATTCGACCATTGACAACCCTAATGTTCGAATTATGGCTACCACCAGTTGACTGCTCCCAGAGCAGTCGACTGGTCCAGGGTCATATACACACTGTGAGTTTTGGCAGTTGACTGAACAATCCCCAGTCAACTGCCCAGCTTACAACAACACTCCCACTCACTCCGTTGACCCTCCTCCATGCGTGCCTTCAGGTACACTCCCTTGGCTTGCCCCTTGAAGTCTTCTTCCACCTGCTATCGTCCCTCAAATGTGCACACAAGCCTTCCTTTGGCTTGCCTCCATGCCACCCTTCACATGTGCCCTTGAAGTCTACTTCCCGGCTTGCCCTTGGAGTCCTCCTCCCTCGGTTCTTGTCCCTTCATGACTTGATGAATCTTCACTAGCAGCCTTGACTATTGCCTTCGCACCCTCTTCATCTTCGGCCCCCGTCCCTCGGATGCACACAAGCCTCCAGCTTGTCTCCATGCCATCCTTCACGTACACCTCGAAGTCCGCGCCCCTCGGCTCATCATCCCTGCTATGCCAAGGTCCCTCGGGTGCACACAAGCCTCCAGCTTGTCTCCATGCAACCCTTCACCATACCGAAGTCATCCAGTCAAGTCAATATGTGTAAACCTGCAATCTTGCACGCTCAATTACACATATTAGATCACAAGGGAAAACCTAACTTAAATCCTTTGCCCAAACATCAAAACTCATGGTCACTCCGGACCATAGATTGCCTCAACAACAAGGATAGTCAGAAAGTCTCAAGTTCAGGGGGAGTCTATCTTTTTGCGATTTTTTTTACATTTCTATTGAAAATTATTTTTCAAAAATTTATCTCTGTCAAAATGGTTTTTGCTTAAAAAATTATTACATCTTTCAAATGTTTTTCAAAAAATATTTTTTCAAAAATTTATTATGTCTTTCAAAATATTTTTCGAAAAATACTTCTTCAAAAATTATTATATTCTTTCAAAAATATTTTTCTAAAATATGCGTTAATTGCTCTTATGATTTGGATAAACTCCAAAGACATATAGGAAGTGTTCCTTATAATCTGCAAGGATTCCTAAGATTGTGTCAGACTTAGGGAGAGTCCCAAACAAAAGAACAATTCGTCCTTTAATTTCTGATTACATTAAAATCTTTCTTAAAATTTTTTTTGTAATTCTTTTCGTTTGAATCAAACCCTAAGACTCAGAGGAAGATCAACTTGTGGTCAACAAGCTTCCTGGGATTGTGTCAGGTTTAGGGGGAGGTTCAAATTAAAAGAACCATTAAAAATTTCAAAAATACTATATTTTCAAAAAAATACTATCTTTTCAAAAACACTTTATTTTTGAAAATACAATAGTGTCATTTTCTAAAACAAATTTTGAAAATCTTTTGTCATTTGAATATTTTTGAAAATCTTTGAAATATTACTTAGTTTGAAAAAATCTTCAAGACATATTGGAAAGTTTTTCTTGTGGTTAACAAGATTTCCTAGGATTGTGTCAGATTGGGGGAGGAATCCATACAAAGAAATTTATTTTTTGAAAATTAAATACTTAAATTGGAAATATTTTTTCTTGATTGGAAAATCTCTAAGATATATAGAAAATTCACTTGTGGTCAACAAGATTCTTAGGATTGTGTCAGATTTAGAGAAATTCGAATCAATAAAGTACTTATCTTGTCAAATATTACTCAAGTACTTAGCGTTCGCTAAAATATTTTTCAAAGGAAAGGAGTACTTGGTTTATAGAATAAAATAAAAAAAGGGAGGATTTTGAAAAGTATATTTTCTTTAAAAAATCTTAAATATTTTCAAAAATTGTATTGTTGGTGCAAATTTTAAAATCTTTATTATTGCCTTCTATTTCTTTTTGATGTGTGTCAAAGGGGGAGAGAGTACTTATGTAAGTTAGATTGTCTTCGATTTTCCCCAAAGTATTGACCTAAAACCTTTAGACTAAAACCTAACTTAGGATTATTGTCAAACATCAAAAAGGTGGAGATTGTTGGTGCAAAGAGCATCAGGCATGAACAATCAACCTCTAGTGTTTCGATGTTTAACAATATACTAAGGTCTGGTCAAAGTGATCAAGGGTTAAGTCAAACAGGACTTGATGTTTGGTAGGGTAAACCCAAGTTTGATTAGGTTGACCAAAGGGTTAGCCAAACAGGACTTGATATTTAACAGGGTGAGCAAATCTAGATCTAATATGTTTGACAATATACCAAGGTTTGATCAGTTACAATAAGGGTTAGTCAAACAGGATCTGATGTTTGGCAGAGAACCCAATGTTAGTCAGTTTGACCAAGAGATAAGCCAAACATGACTTGATGTTTGACAGAATAATAAAATATATTTGGACTAAGCCAAACAGGACTTGATGTTTGGTAGAAAGAAGTCTAGTCAGTATTAAGATGACTAGCAAAGAAGTCCTTATCGAGGCACGAAGTCTTGGCCGAGGGTTGGGCACCAAAGTCCTAGTTCGGGGAATTGGACACGAAGTCTTGACCTACAGAGTTGAGCACAAAGTCCTGGTCGGGGATCGGGCAACCAAGACTTGGCAAGTGAAGTCGAGCATGATGACTTCCGGGGACCAAGCAGAAGACTTTGCCGAGCAAGGATCGCGGACAGGAGTCGAGACGGGTTGAGGTTGAACGTCATCTAGTTCTGAGTACTTGGAGGCCAAGAAAAAGTCCAACCGGAGGTTTTGGGTGGCAACAGGTAAACTCTCCTAAGAGGAGTAGGAGAGGATGCGTTCCCCGATGAGGGAACAGTAGGAGTCGGTCCGACCTAGGGTTTCGAGTGAAACCTTAAAGTCAGGACCAAGATAACACTGGCTATAATTCATACATGTTTTAATTCTATATTTTATTATTGTATGTTTGGAATTGACCCTTGTTGCAGCAAAAAAGAGAAAGCAGTTGACTGGGGCGCCTGAATGGGACTCAGGCGCCTATATGGGACTTAAGCGCCCGAGAGCTTGCGACAAGCGGTTGAGCTGGAGAAACAGTCTAGCTTACGTGGCGAGTGCCGAGTTGAGGATCAACGTCGGCACTCAGGCGCTTGAAAGGGACTCAGGCATCTGGCCGGGATACAATTTAACTGAACAGCGGAGCAATGAGGGCGCCTGAAAGGCCATTCAGGCGCGTGAGTAAGTACTATAAAAGGGGTTGAGTGCAATAGTTCAATACATCAATTCTCAAATCTAGTAACTTATTCCCTGCGAAGAAAATGTGCTAAGATGAAGCTCTATGACCAAGGAGGCTCCAGGAAGAAGTGCGCGGCGCTTCGGACTTCCAGAGTTAGTCGAGTCCTTCACACTTTGGTTTGCATATTAGAAGTTGAACTTATTTCATTATTATTTGTGCTTATACTTAAACTGTAAGATGAGTTTCTCTGCCTAGTTGACATATTTAACTAGGCATATGCTAGCCTAGTTTGGGTGTTACTTACCTTGTATAGATTTGGTTAAACATATGCTAGCCTAGTTGGATAGCATAGCTTTACCTATACTTGACTACTAGGTATTCATGGATTTGATTTAGTATGGTAACTTGAAGTCACTCAATCTATTTGTGACTATGGTCAAGGTCGATCATGAAAGTGACTAGTTGACATGTTGCGGACTCGTCCAGAATGCGAATAATGTTTATTCTCTTGTGGCACTAACGTACGAGTCGGAAGACGAGGGTTGAACCTATCAACAAGCTATTGGAGGTTATAGATTTAAGTCTTTAGGAATTGTTCCTACCATACTAGTTATAGTACTAGTACCAGTCATTACTAGTTAGGCAAGAGTTTGAGATCACATACTATGGTTGGTTCAATCGGTATAGGGTTGATATACCCTATATCAAGGAGTTTTAGACTCTTGGGTTGCTCATGCTTGGTTATGTGACCTAGAGGGCACGATCAAGTACCTAATCTGCATTGATGCAAAAAAGGGTAGCAATTAAGGTTCGTTAGATATTTTCAGGTTTAGTAGGATTAAATATCTACTCCTATACCTGTTTGATAAGTATTTTTCACTTGGAGTTAGCTTATTGATGTGCAATCAATCAATTGTATTTACAATTGTGGTTGAGGTTGACCATGGAGGTGGCTGGTTGACACATTGTGAATTCAACCAGGTAGCGGACAATGTTGATTCTCCAATAGCACTGACTGACGAGTCGAAAAATCTAGGGTTAAATCATACAACAACCTATTAGAAGTTGCATGGATCAACTAGATGGATTAACTTTTACATGGAGCTGTAGGCTTTTATGTTATGTACATCTAGATAGATAATTTAGATGTCATATCTTGAGTACATGATATGCTATGATGTAGTAGAGATGATGTTATCTGCTTGTCATCTCAATTAATAAAGGATCGAGGTATCCTATTCCGTAGGATTTTTGACCATGGATCACTTGCACTTGGTAGGACGTATAGTGGCTAAATGACTTGTATCGATGCTGATAAGTGTCGAGCTAGCTGCTTGATACTTATAGGTTATCGCTCGTACTTGGTTTGGATAACCAAGGAGGTACTTTCGGATTTATGATTTGCACTGATGCAAATCACTTTCAAGACTAATCCACCTCTGGGAGGAAGACACCGAGGACGACCTTTGGAAAATAATGAATCACTTTGTGATTATGTTGAGGTACTCCTGAGACCAATTGTACATATTAGATATTCTCGTTAGAACATCGGGACATATGACCCGGTAGGAGGCAGAGGATTTAGTGTTAGCTGATACACACCTAGGAGATCCGACCGTGACCGAGCGGAGGTTATAGTAGAGGATCTTCGAGTAGCAGACAGTCGATTTCCAGGCGAGGGTGGTCATGTTATGGCCTTGAAGCAGCCCTCATGAGGACTCATTGACACTAGACATGATGGGATTTCGATTATCTCTGCGCTTCAAGCCTAGAGGTTCCTATCACATGGTTGTCAAGGTTTTGTTGTTGCTAATTAGAGTTGATAACAGTGGTTACCCTCGATTCTCGGACATTTCTATGGTCTAAGAATTTTCGAATGTATTTTCGAATGAGTTTCCTAGATTACTTCTGAAGAGGCAAATAAAGTTCACGATCAAGATGATTTCGAGGATAACATTGGCATCAAAGGGTCTATATTGTATAACACCTGAGGAGTTAGACAAGTTGAGGGTCTAACTACTAGAGTCGTTAGATAGGGGATTCATTCATCCTAGCATTTCTTCGTGAGGAGCCCAGTGCTAGTTATGAAGAAAAAGGACAGATCCATAAGGTTGTGTATCGACTACCGGCAGTTGAATGTAGTGATTATCAAGAATAAGTATCCCCTATCACGGATTAAGGACTAGTATAATCAGCTCAAGAGTACATCAGTGTACTCTAAGTTTGATTTATGATCTGGTTAAAAGCAGATTGAGTTTACATGCGATGATGAGGGCATCCTGTATGTCTGAGGGAGGATGTGTGCACGAAAGGCACATCTTGTCCTAGAGGATCCACTACATGAGGCTCGTCGCTCTCAATTTGCGATTTATCCGAGTGGTACCCATATGTACCAAGACTTGAGACGTTCCTATTGGTGGAATGGTATAAAGAGAGAGATCGCGGATTTCATTGTTAGATGTTTGTTATGTCAATGAGTGATGGTTGAACATCAGAGACATGCTGGAATACGCTAGAAGATCCCATTTTTTGAGTGAAAATGGGAGATCTTCCCCTGGACTTCATCATGGGAGATGTTTATGGATTTGATGTTCTATGATTGAGGATCCAATTATAGACTTAGGGCTAGAAACCTTAGGGTTAAGCGCCTTAGGTGTGATGTTAATGGGTGGTTCGTTTGTAGCTGGTTGTTAAACGATAATCTCTTGATATGTGATCTCTAGTATTATCTTATGTTGGAAACTCCAGATGATTGGGAGTGGATGGTGTATGTTTCGCTTTATGAACATCACAGATTGGATGGTAGATTCTTATTTTGGGTGGTGTTGACTCTAGGTATTGGATTAGAATACTTTAACCATAGATAGAAGACTTGTTTGATCAACTTAAGGACACTTGTGTATGCTCTAAGATCGCCCTAGGATTTAGCGATCTTCGACTTAGAGTAAAGGTTGAAGATGTATAGAGGATGATGTTCTTCATACGATACGAGCATTACAAGTTCTTGGTGATGCCGTGGGGGCTTACCAACGCTCTAGCTATTTTCTTGCCTTTGATGGATATGGTATTCTTGGAGTAGTTGGATTGATTTATATCAGATGTATCAATCACCCTCCAGCCTAACGCGACCTACGAGTGGGTATCTATATGGATTCTAAACCACAGAGAGCGTTAGTTACGGAACAAGATAATCTGGCTGGTTAAAGTTGGATGGCGCTATCACTCTGATGAGGAGACTCCTGGGAGCTTGAGGGCACCATCAGAACTTGTTATCCTCATCTATTTATCTAAGATGCGTATTGCAGTTTTGATTCAATATTTAGAATTACACATTTAACTGTTGTTATTTACTATATATGTGTAACAAAATTTGGGAATCAAATTTTTGTTAGTAGGGGAGAATGTTAAATACAGTAAATTAGAAATCTGACCAGAAAATTTAAGGGACTTCTAGGGTTTTCGGAGCCAAGTTTAGAGGTTCAAGGGATGTAAATCATTTAATATCAAACTTAAAGGGGGGGTTTGGTGATAAGACCTGAATTATGGAGGGCTTATTTGCTTAAACATAAAGATTAAGGGTGAGATTTAGAGGGGTCAAATTTTAGGGGGTTTTATGCAAATAGTTATACTTTAAATCCCTCTACTCCTCACTCTCTTCGCTTAATTATAGCCAACCCGATCACACCTTCCTCTTCTTTTCTTCTTCACATGGAGCTCCTCCCCGATCCAATCATCGCCGACCTCTTCTTCCGTCAGGCAACCTCGATTCAATCACACCGGGCGATCAAAGCTTCACCATAGGCTGATTTCCTTGCTCCCTATTTCCTCTATCGATCCCCTTTCCTCACGCTAAAAGATTGACACCCAGTTCCTCCTCCTTCTCATGACTTCAACTGAACCCCTCATTTTTGACACTCATAGGACGCCAGTTGATCTTGGTCGACCGACCAGTCGACGCCGGAGCTTGGGATTCACTCGTGCACCTGATGGTTACTAGTTGGCGGATTGAGTTTTTTGACGAGATCCATCCATCGCCGGTGATAATACCTAGGAAGTCAGATTCGCTCTTCGTGGGTGCAGTCTGCGTCGGATTGGAGCTAGGAAACTCATGGCCAACGACAAATTTAGGTAAGAGTAGTTTTTTAAGGTCTTTTGAAGATTATTGATGTGATTGGATTGAAATTGTTGCCTAGTTTTGAATAGAATTCGATTATACTTTGGATCTGTTCTCAGAGTTGATTTTTGTTCAGTGAATTAAAGGTGGAATGGGTAGTGTTTTCCTTTGAGCTGTGGGTTGATTTAATCAGTAGATTGAGTTTGTTTGTGTTGTAGAACTGTTCCTTTGAAATGTACTCATTGTCATAAACTCCTTGTGGGTTATACATCTAAACAGATTCTGTTTTTTTTTTCATTTCTTACTGTAGAGATTGTTTCGGATTTAATAACTTATGTTTTCATGTAAGAAATTGATGTAGGAAGATTTGTTGGGTTTGCACTTATGATCTCCTTACTGTTGGGTATGGTTTGGCGGGTTTCCTAAGCAAATACTCGGTCGATCGAGAGACCTCTCCATGTCTACGGATTAAAAAATTAATCTGAATGGAGACCCGTCTCCCTACGACCGTCTCGTGCTGTATCGAACGATCCAAATTACAACTCGTCCAATTACCAAAATCGGCCTTGTAATTTGCTCGACCGTTCGAACGCGGAAAAGGCGACGAGTTGATCGCCTACTTTTGTGTTTATGGTCAAGGTCTAGTTAGTAAATTAATGGCTATGATACGAAATCAAATTAATAAACTAACACACATAAAATGACAAGGCAAATGAATAAGACATAAATAAGAACGAAACAAGCCAAGGAAGAATATACCTTATGTTACCTTACGATCGTCTACCGTATGACCCTCCCCTCTTGGACGTTGTGTGGGCGACGATCTACCAAGACCCGTGGCCACCAAGTCGATCCCTTCTCTTTGCGCCAACCAATCCCTAACAAAAGGAATGCTGCCGGCCACTCCAAGGAAAATAATAATCCAAAACACAAACCCTACTACTCCTCTCCTCCATCGTCGGCGCCTCGTGTTCTTCCCCACAGCAACTTCAATTGCGTTTCTGGCTTGGAGAAATCTCCAAACAGCAACTTCTCTGCTTTCTTCCGAAGACAAGTTGCATGAGCAACTTTCTTACAGAAAGCAAGTTGCATGAGATTTCTCCACAGAAAGCAAGATACGAGATCAACTTTTCCAAGTTGCATGAACAAACTCTCCAACTTGCGTGCCCTTGAGTAATGCTTGCTTGCTCAAAATTGCGTGAGCAACTTGCACGCCTTCGAAAATTTTTGCTCATCAATTCCCTTGGAGAAAACCGAACATTAGAGGGGAAGAAATCAAGTTGCGTGAGCAACTTAATCAAGTCCAAACAAGTTGTCGTGAGTAACTTGTATTCCATGGAGAAAACCAATCAACTCCAAGCTGTCGTGATCCATCTTCTTTCCTTGGAGAAAAGAAAACGTGATCAATCTTCTCACCTTTGGAGAAGAGAAGCCGTGAGCCTTCTTCTCACCTTTGGAGAAGAGATGACGTGATCAATCTTCTCACCTTTGGAGAAGAGAAGACGTGGGCCTTCTTCTCACCTTTGGAGAAGAGATGAGTTGCAACTTGGCTGTGATGTTTCTTCTCCACAGAAGGTTGGCGCCGCACGCCGTGAGGAGGGAGAGAGAGAGGAGAGGAGAAAATATTAGGGTTTTCTAGTGTTCTCCTTGGATCTAATCATCTGGATCGATTAACCTCTTGGTTTCATGCCACCATGGGGTATATATAGGGCTACGATAGAGACCATAAGGAGGAGTTGGATCTTAGCCTACTAATGGATCCAAACTCGATCTATTAATGAGGATCTATTCCTCTAAAGGATCCCTATTGAATTACCTCACCAACCCCCATATTTACATATGGGCTCCACTAATTACGAGTCGTCCATCCCCCCGTGTTTAAGATCTCGAATGCCCGTTAATTAATTTAAATTACTGACAATTCAAATTAATTAACCTCTGGATCCTTGACTAGTACTACTCAACCTTATCATCATGCCGGATCAAATCCACCTGCAGGGTTTAGCATGATGAACCTTTCAAGCTCATCAAGGGGGCATCATCAACCCAACTCACCAGGACACGGATTCCGTCAATAATCAACACACATCATATTATTAATACTATCTCCCAACTTACCGGGCCTATTGATCTAACAGAATAGATCTCGCCCATAGGTACATCACAAAGACAATAATTAATAATATATCTCCGTTATTATATCGGGATTAAGGGATCGTACTCCATAATAAAATCTGAGATTTTATTCAATTATCGAGTCAGTACAAATTGGATAACCTCTGGTTTTGGTCCTACTCAATGTACTCAAAGCACACTAGTGTAATTCTATTGTCAAGACCAACCACACCTAATTACACTACAACCATTCCGATGGGTTGTCCAATTCCATCTCGGTTGTGAGCCTTTATTTATACTAAGCAAGGAAATGATAACATGATCTTCCGTGTGACACCACACACCATGTTATCTATAATGCAAAGTAATTGGACTTCATGCATGTACTAATATAAACAGTACCTAGTGTAGTTGTGATTCTCTTTTCAAAACGAAGATGTTCATATATATAAAAGAAGCAAATCTTTCAGTATACACATCTAACAATCTCTCACTTATACTCAAAGACTTTGCTGTCCTCAAAATGTCATACATCTGACTCCCTGATCCTCCACATGCCTAAAGCTCTCGCTATGAAGGCCTCAGTGAAAAGATCTCCTAGGTTGCCCTCTGATGTAATCTAGGCAACAACAACTTTTCCTCTCTTGGATGGTACTTGCGCTCTATGTGTTTACTCGCCTTATGGGCTCGTGATTCCTTCGAGTTTGCAACTGTACCATTGTTCATCACAACAAAATGTGATAGCTTTGAGCAAACTAGAAATCACATCGAAGTCCATCTTAAGGTTCCTGAACCATGTAGCTTCCTTTGGCTACCTCAGAGGCTGCCACTTTACTCAGCTATGGTTCCACTCCTAAAGTAAACACAAAACCCCGAGGAATACTTATGTTTGCCCCTATCCGACTAGATGTCTGTATCCGTATAACCCATAGGGAATTGGTCTGTCCGGTAAACCAGCTTATAATCCTTAGTCATTCTCAGGCACTAATATAAGCTTTTACCGCAAACCAATTTCCTTGACCTGGGTTACTCTGATATCTGCTAACCATGCCCATGACAAAGCAGATATCTGGTCTCATTTTTAGCATACATGAGGCTTCCTATAGCCGATGCTAAAGCAACCGCCATTACCTACTCTATCTCCCTTGATAATCTAAACATATCTCCTTGGATAGAGTAGCTCCATAGCTGAAAAGTTCAAAACTTTTCTTGGAGGTTTCCATGCTAAAACGAGTTAAGACACTGTCACTATATAAAGCTTGGGATAAGCACAATATCCTTCTTTGGTGATCCCTTAGAACTTTGATCGCTGAGGATGTGCCCTGCTTCTCCAAGTCCTTCATATCAACTATTTGGACAACCATACCCTTACGCCTGATAATACTTTGTCATTGTTGCCAACTAACAAAATATTATCTACGTATAATACAAGAATACCACAACCGTCACATTTCTTACATACATAAATCTTATCCGTCCTTTGAACAAATCCATATGACCAGATTTATCTCTTCAAAGCGGATGTTCCTTGTCATAGGTCTAGGAATCTTGATTCATGGTCGCCAGGGATCAAGTCCGAAGACTCTCCCAAGAACATGAATCCTTCAAGTTGACTAACAACCTTCCCACTACGACAAGGCACCACCTGTGTATCTTCTGTGACACGCGGTGTAGTGGCTTGTGGTATATCTTCTTGTACAGTTGGTACTAAGGTTGGAACATCCCCTCTTAATTCTTCAAGAACTAGTCTACTCATGGGCTTATGGTTCATCACATAGTCTTCTTCTAAGAATCTGGTATTCGTGCCAACGATTACCCTTTGATCCTTGGGACTATAGAACCACTTTTCGTTCTTCTAAGATAGCCTACGAACAAACGCACGAGATTCCAATCTTATCAGTATCCCCTCTCAGCACATATGCTGAGTTATCCCATGTCCGAATATGTCTTAGACTTGGCTTTCGCCTAGTCCACACTTCTATGGGAGTAGAAGGCACTGACCTAGATGGTATCAAGTATGTACACTGCCGTTTCCAAAGCATATCTCCAGAACGAATCCGGCAACTCGGAGCAGCTCATCATTGTCCTAACCATTTCCATAAGAGCCCATTTCCTTCGCTTTGCTGCACCGTTCCGTTGGGGCGTACCGGGTGCAGTTAATCGGGATTGAATCCAAGCCTCTAATAAGTAAGTCCTAAACTATCCCAAGAGGCACCCACCACCACGATCCGATCATAGTGTCTTGATACCTTTACCTTGATGTTTCTCCACAACCGTCTTGAATTCTTTGAACCAATCAAAGATTCAGACATACGGCCATCAAGTAAACATACCCATAACTTTGAATATTCATCTCACGAAGAATTCAAAGCTACTTCTATCCTGGATAGGCATTGTTGGGTTTTTCGGGCCGCGAAAACCGCCTTTTCGCGTCGCGGAAACCCCGAGAACCCAAAGCCATGGATCTCGTGCGAAGAAAAATTCCTAAACAAAAATCACGTATTCATTTCATGCTCAAAACTCGATCTACTCCTAGATCTAAAAAGGGATAAACCATTTTAACTTTGGTGCGTGCCCCGCTTAATCCCGCTCGATCCTTTTGGATGTCGGATCTCTAGGACGTCAAGTGTCGTCCCTCTAGAAGTATCCACGCGAACAAATTGGATGGAGGAAACCCTTTAGGTGTGCTAGCACCTTTCAAGGGTTCGGCCAAGAGGAGAAGAAGAAGAAGAGCACCAACACTTGGAGGAGGAAGAAGAGAAGACACATAAAATGAGAAAAATGGAACCAAAACTTGGTTTTGTTCTCTCATTGTGGCCGGCCACATAATGGCCATTAATGGCCATTAAGTGGCCGGCCATAACCTCTCATGCCTTGCCTACCCTTGATATAATTGCTTGAGGTGGCCAATCATATCGTAAGCATTCATGTTCTCGTGTTGCTTCTGAAGCTCAGAGGACATGCAGCATAGCATTAGGCACGACACGTCTAACGCGTCGTCTTGATGCTTCTGATGAGCATCTCTAACGCTACGGATGGCTGAGGGTGGTGGTGCTTCAGGAACTGCTTGCTCTAGAACGTACAGCTTACGTTCCTGTTTGAGGACTATCCTCAAGTTTCTGTACCAGTCCAGGAAATTAGCTCCAGTGAGCTTGTCCTTCTCAAGGACAGATCGCAGAGAGAGAGTGTTCGCGTTTGTCATGATAATCTACAACATAAAATACAAAGAATAAATATCCACCATTGTATCATATTTATCATTTAACTAGGCCTTTAATTAAATGATGCTCCCACTGAATTATAGGGTTTTGGTAGAATCGAGTCATAGATGTGGTAAAACCACACTACTAGATTCACACCAACTAACTATAATTCTCGTAGGTCAAGATCCACATCATACTACGCCTTGAGTTAGCTTTGGCTAAATCGCCCAAGACTTAGTATGATCGGTAGGTACCAATTACCAATTATATCTCTATGCAACTCTTGTTTATAGGATCAAGAATTAACATTTATGAATAATCTTGAGTTAGCTTTGGCTAAATCGCCCAAGACTATTGATAAATGCGATCTTGTCCTACCTTTCCAACTATTGGAATATGCCTATAGTTAGGCTCGATCCAATTGAGCTAACTAGTTACTCAATCTAATTGAGCTCAATCTAACCCAAGCGTGATAGGCGGGACCAAGGTTGTCCCTCCGCATCCTACCAAGATTAAATGCATTGCTCTGCTTTGGCAGATTCAACAATCGCATATGATCATGGTAGTGATGGGTATCAAGGCTCGTTAGGCATATACGAGTTGATTTCGATTTAGATCTAATCTAATCGATGATGTGCATCGTATTTAGGCATTTATTAAATCTAATTTAACCTAAATGTGTACTAGGTGCACATCAAAATGTGGTTCCCACATTACATGTGCATCACATACACTCATGTATATTCTATTCTATACTAACATGCATCACATACATATAAGCAAAATAAAATATACAAGAAAATTAAAGTGTGATTAGTCATGGCCCTACTAAGATCTTCTCAAGCCAATGAGAAGATCTTTTGGTCAACCTAGGGTCTAGGCAGCAGCTTCTCCAAGCTCCTCCTTCCAAAACCCTATGTGTTGTCGGCTTGCTTCCCACGAGTCCGTCTTCTCCAGAATTCCTCCATCTTTAATTTTGTACATTACAAAATTTATACTCGAGTTACATTCGAGTCTTAAACTAATTTTAACAGAAATAATTAAATAAAAGGCCGACACGCAGGTCGTAATCACAATACAACACCCACAACACAAATAACGGCACGCAGGCCGTAATATGAATTACACACATATTTTAATCTAATTAAAATAGGGTTTTGGGCCATGATCATCACACTTCTGTACATAATTCAAAATTATGTAATTTTACAAATTTTATATAATTTTTCTACTGATTTTTAGAATTTTTCCGAGTCACAACTCCGCGGCGGTCCCGGTAAGCGGGTTTCGGGCGTAATCGCGAGACAAGGCCCCTTGCGGGGTTAGGGGCAGCGCCCCTACTCGTGAAATAACCTTCACGAGTGTCTTCTTGCGATTATACAACGCCTTAACCCGCTGTCCCAAAAACCATTTGGGCGAAACTTGCCGTTTCGGAGAAGTTTTTCTCGGTGGCAAAGTCTACAAGTGCTTCGCACTCGTCGCTTTGCCTCTACGAGAAAAATTACTCAAAAATCCTAAAATTTAGAAAAATTACAGAAGCATATATTTATCTAAATTTTGTATCTAATACAAAAAACATAAAAACAAAAACGAGCACAAGCTTCGCTCGTGGCTCTGATACCACTGTAGGGTTTTTCGGGCCACGAAAACCGCTTTTTCGCGTCGCGGAAACCCCGAAAGCCCCAATAGCAAGGATCCGAGCGAAGAAAGCCATTTCAAAAATTACGAGTGCTCGTTTGCATGCTTCAAAACCCGATCTACTCCTAGATCTAAAGAGAGATAAACATTTTACCTTTGATGCGTGCCCCGTTTAATCCCGTTCGCTCCTTTTTGGATGTCGAATCTCTAGGACGTCAAGTGCCGTCCCTCTAGAAGTATCCACGCGAACAAAAGTAGATGGATGAAATCCTTTAGGTATGCTAGCACCTTGTAGGATTCGGCCAAGAGGAGAAGAAGAAGAAGAACTCCAACAATTGGAGAGGAGGAAGAGAAGACCCACACTTAATGGAAAAATGGAACAAAAACACCTTTTGTTCACTCTTGTGGCCGGCCACTTAATGGCCATTAATGGCCATTAAGTGGCCGGCCATAATGGCCACTAATAGCCATTAGGTGGCCTTCCATAACCCCCTTTCAATTTGAATTCAAATTCAAATGGGGGGAAACCAAGCCAAGTCATCACTTGGTCAAGTCAAGGTGAGGTGGCCTTTTGGTCAAGTCAAACTTACCTTTTATGGAATTTCCATATTTAGTCAAGTCAAACTTGACTCCTTTTCTTCTCCCATGTCAAGTCTAACTTGAAGTGGAACCAAGTCAAGTCAAACTTGATTTGGATTTGGGTCAAGTCAAACTTGCCTTTTATGGACTTTCCATATTTAGCCAAGTCAAACTTGACTTCAATTTTTCTCCATCTATTTGTTCTTTGCGTGTGACCCTATAGGTTCTTGTAACGTTGGCAATGCTTCTAACCTCTTAGAAACATAAGCAATGAGCGGTATCTAGCAACACATCATTGCTACCCAAGTTACAAGAATGTTGAGATTCAACATCACCAATGTGACTACTAATTATGACTTTCATAATATGTGACAATGTCCTTCTATCCTTGATATCTAGATTGATCTTTCATGAGGCATAGACCGTGTCATCCTCCATTCAATCTATGTGTCTTGAACTCCAAGTAGACTCACTATAATCAAATAAGCTCAATATCTCATATTGCCTTATTTGGGCATGGCCATGCACTTAGTGATCTCACTCTATCAAGACAATGATATCTCTCCCGTCATATAGGAGGGATAGATCCCATCTACATCACTCACATCCCTCCGCATAATTTGTTACATACCCAGTAATCGCCTTTATAGTCCACCCAGTTACGGGTGACGTTTGACGAAACCAAAGTACATAACTCCTTATGTAGGGAACTATGGTGACTTCAGGTCTAAGGACTAATAGTCATACTAATAGTCATATGAGAAAGTATATGACACTCATATAACGATCCATGATACTTTCTCATGGCGGGCCATTCAGTATACATTCTCTAATGTATACCCATGTGTCAACTTGATATCTCATATCCATGACTTGTGAGATCAAGTCATCATGTTGACCTACATGCTAGTCTCTATGCATTAACATTGTCCTTGAATGTTAATACTTGACTAGGAATAATTAAGAGTAGTGTTCTCTATATCATCTCACTATCGATTCAACTAATCGATTGATATAGATAAGAACCTTCTACTCAAGGACGTTATTATACTAAGTTATTTGGCACCAATACACATAAGTACAATAAACCATAAGAAATGCCTTTATATATAAGAAATATATATACAAGAATATGATACAATGAGTCCAAAAAGTAATCATCATATGATTGGCTCTAGGGCTCTCACTAACAATCTCCCACTAGCACTAGTGCCAATCGACGGCTGTAGTATCTAATACCCAATGACCTAGTGTGACCATCATGCTTTATCTGTGCCAAAGCCTTGGTCAAGGGATCTGCGACGTTAGCCTCTGTGGGTACTCTGCAAATCTTCAATCTCCTCGATCGATGATCTCTCGAATGAGATGGAATCGCCGTAGTATGTGTTTGGTCCGCTGGTGTGAGCGAGGTTCCTTAGCCTGCGCAATAGCTCCATTGTTGTCACAATAGAGCTGCTGTACTGGGTCGGCTATACTAGGAACCACTCCAAGCTCAGTAATGAACTTGCGGATCCAAACTGCCTCCTTTGCTGCCTCAGATGCAGCAATGTACTCAGCTTCTGTTGTAGAATCAGCAACTCTTCCAGCTGACAGCGCCACCATTTAAGCAAAACACGAACCCTGACTGCGATCTGTAGTCATCCTGGTCAGTTTGGAAGCTAGCATCACTGTAACCCTTTACAGTTAGCTCCTCTTCGCCTCCAAATATCAAGAAATATTCTTTAGTCCTTCTCAAGTACTTAAGAATATTCTTGACTGCTATCCAGTGACGTTCACCTGGATCTGACTGGTATCTGCTCGTCATGCTCAAAGCATACGAGACATCAGGACGAGTACATAACATGGCGTACATGATAGATCCTATGGCTGAGGCATAAGGGATCTTGCTCATGCGGTCTCTCTCCTCTCTAGAAGAGGGACCTTGAGTCTTCGAAAGACTCACGCCATGTGACATTGGCAGATTTCCCTTCTTGGAATTCTGCATGGCAAACCGTTGCAAAACGGTATCAATGTATGTACTCTGACTTAGGCCAAGCAATCTTTTAGATCTATCTCTATAGATCTTAATGCCTAGAATGCAGGCTGCTTCACCTAAGTCCTTCATTGCGAAACAAGTCCCCAACCAAGTCTTCACAGACTGTAGCGAAGGGATGTCGTTCCCAATGAGTAGTATGTCATCCACATACAAGACTAGGAAGACTACTGTGCTCCCACTAACCATCTTGTAGACACAAGGTTCATCTTCGTTCTTGATGAAACCAAACTGTTTGATCGCATCATCGAATCGAAGATTCCAGCTCCGAGAAGCTTGCTTTAGACCATAAATGGCCCTATGCAGCTTGCATACTCTGCCAGTATGCTGTGGATCTACAAAACCCTCAGGCTGTGTCATGTACACATCCTCGAGGAGGTTTCCATTCAGAAACGCTGTCTTGACATCCATCTGCCAGATCTCATAATCGTGGTAGGCTGCAATAGCAAGCATGATCCGAATAGACTTAAAC